>CM064525.1:17986689-18191366 GCA_032716605.1 Paralithodes platypus
AAGAGCCTCCTCACCCTGCCAGGCTCGGGTTGCCACCATAACCTCGCCGCTTCCCCTGAAACCAGGAAAAGTGAGGTTAATCTCTAACACCACCAGCAAAACCAAAGACGTCCAAAAACAACATCCAGGAGAGAAAACCTTCCATAAAGCCCCAACCACCACGCGCCCATCTTGCCCGGAGACTCACAACTGCCGTGGCGCAAATTCCGAGGAATCAATATTGGGTTGGCACCATGGTGATCAAATAAATAATTCCTTTGATGAGGCAAGATCTAAAAATCATGAATAAACCTTTATGTGCCAGTGCTTTAATAGTTTATTCAGTATATGCTCAAATCTTCCAGCTCTTAAAATATCTTCCAGTGAAATATGTTTTAAGAGCTTTCCCACTGTTATAGATCTTAACTGTGCGGGGAGGAGGTCCTGTGGCGGCTGGGGTAGCCCCTCCAGCTTTCCCTCTCATGGTGGTGATGCAGCTTGGAGGAAGAAGGGCACATGGAGGTGTAGTTTCTATGCAAGCTTCAGCTTGCCTTACCTTCCTTTCCACCTTTCTTTCTCTGGTTATCATTTGTGTTGTTGATGATGTCTTTGCCGGGTGTTAGAGGGAGTGCAGGTGTGATCTAGGTGACTCGGGCGTATCTTGGTGGTGTGGTGGTTAGAGCTTCCTTTCTCGGGGGTGTGGTGGTATGGGTGGTAATATTGGTTGGTGGTAGTGGCATGGTGTTTTCTTTTTCCTTTATATTAATTATATATAATACGAGTACCGCGGAGTTAAGATGGCGTCTATATGCTAACTTGCGGTAACCCTACAATATATAGTTACCCAAAGCTGACTTTACGATGGGCTAATCGCCTGACCAAACAGTAGTGCCAATTTAGCATACTTATTTCTATATCTAGAGGTATTTACTTCAATCTAACCGCATTTTCTTGCAGCTAGTGACATGAAGTCTGATGATATTTTAGAAATATTAGTGATAATAATTGACATTGGAGAGATCATGGTATTATTCTAGCGATTGTTGCCATTATTTTCCTATCTAGCGACATTGTAGCAACTTTTGAGAATGGATCTAGCAGTATTTTGTTTTTCGTTTTGATAACCCTGGGACCGAACTGGTCAATTTCTTTCTCTTGGAGATAACCCTCACTGAACGGCGATTTGAACCTTCCCACGAACGCTGGAATCGGATGAAACGTCGAATTCTCTGGATTTTGGCGCGCTTACAAATACGTAAAAAATGGCCTAAACTTTGTTATATATAGTTATATATCCAGCAGCAGTAGGCCTAATCGTTGTTATCTTGCGATGAGTGAAGACTAGTAAGATGCGACGGGAAGACAATAACGCACCACCCCGTCCTAAGCCATCCATCACCACAAAAGCCACTCCAGCCTCTGCATTACGGATTGCGAGCATAAGGGAGCGCAACCCAGGCAACAGCAAAGAACAACTACATCACTAGCTCAAGACTAAAGAAAACACGTCAGGGATAAGCTGCATAGAATATGTGGCAGATAGGGGAAACCATTCTATCCCCCATAAACAGAAGCCTGCCGATTCATCCGAAAACACCTTTTCCCTCACCACAACTGCAATTCACGCCCAAGCTAAGCCAAAGTCCGCCCACACATCCGACCCAAGGGCGTTCTCCCAGAGAAGCAACAAGAAACAGGTTAACTCACCTCGCTCCCTACATAAAAAGCGAAAATACGATCTACACGAGAACGTCGATACCCCAGACACCTCCACACTTAAAGGCCCCCATAGATGAGCTACACTGCAAACCATTCAAACCAGTTGCAGTTACAACAAGGCCTCCACAGCGGGAATCCAAGAACAAATACTCAGGAGTTACTCACAAACCAAATCATCATAATCAAGGGAGTCGAAATAACCTACGAGACTTGGTGAAAATGCTAGCTAATTCTACCACCCACCCATATCTCCACCACTAAGCCGCCCATACACTCCCAACCACTTCCGCCACCTTCACGACTAGTCAGCCAACCTTAAGTAGCAGTTGCAACGAGTGCATCTTGCTCTTCAACAGTAAGAAAACCTTGATGTCTACCGTGCCCTTGATGCCCGGAGATCAAGTGTACAGGACACCTCAGAAAAATAAGACACTACTCACGCTGACCAACCAAAAGGCAAGCATTCAGCCTGCTGGCTTAGATTCAATTTTTGAATCCTTTCCAAGTAGTCCTAGGGTAGAAAGTACAGTAACAAATGCTGAACCGGTGCTATTCCTCCCTCTCCACCCCCTCTCTCCTACTTATGCCTAATATCCTAATCTCTTCTAAAGATGTACTTTCTACCACCCCTGGGTTTAATACTAAGAAGGCTTATGGTTCGGATGGTTTTCCTCCTGTTGTACTAAAAAACTGTGCTTCCGTGCTGACTCCCTGCCTAGGCAAACTCTTTCGTCTCTGTCTCTCCTCTAATGTCTTCCCTTCTTACTGGAAGTTTGCTCTCATTCAACCGGTCCCTCCAACTATCCTCCAATTGCTCTCATCTCTTGTATCTCAAAAGTTTTTGAAACTATTCTTACTTCCAAATTTCTTAAGCATTTATCTTATAATCTACTCTTAGATCGCCAGTATGGCTTCCTTAACACCTTACGAGCGGCCTATGCGGTTTATTTATATGTACCGCACAGCGGGGTGTTTTTAGCCAAAATAGGGCTGTTTACGTGATCATTTTCATGCCTAAATAAGACCCAGAACGTAAAACAAGTACCTATCCCTGAAAGGGCATAAACAGAGCTTTCGAATGACACCATAACGATCCTTGTATGATGGATAGTTTTCTTGCAATAACCGTGCAACGCGAGTGCAAAAAGCAGGTAATTCGGTACTTTCGGTACATAATTGAGTATGTAGCGAGTGAGAGAGGGAGGAGGGAGCTGAGATTTGTGTCAGTAGGTTCGCCGCGGTGGTCTGGAGCAGTCATACGCTCGCTAGTCTCCTGCCACCACTTGTCTCTCTCTCTCAGCCACATTACGTGCTGAAATTGCCACTCGACCTATGTCGAGCGCCGCCACATAGTCCAGCTTTATTTAACTCGACTTATGTTGCTCGCCGCTAATTAAGGGTTAAGGGTCGCTCTAATGGTGATCTTCTTTCATATCTTACTAACTCTTGGTCATCCTCCTTTTGGGACTTCGGTGAGAGCTTTTCTATTGCGCTAAACATATCGAAGGCTTTCGATAAAGTCTGGCACAAATCTCTAATTTCTAAACTACCCTCTTTCTGTTTCTATCCCTCCATCTGTGCCTTTGTCTCTAATTTCCTTTCCGTCCGTTCCATACCTGCGGTTGTGGACAGCCATCGTTCACTTCCTCATCCAGCTATCAACTGTCCTATCTCCTATTCTCTTTCTAATTTTCATAAATGATCTTCTCAACTGTACCTCCAGTCCTATCTATTCATATGCAGACGACTCTACTTTGCCCTATTCAATTAGTTTCCCAGAACGCCCCAGCAAGCAAATTAAGCAATCCCTAAAAAACAAACGGAATGAAGCCATACAACACTTATCTTCTGATCAAACTACTATTTCCAATTTGGGGCAGAGAAAACCTTTTTACCTTTAATGCTTCCAAAACCCAATTTTTCCATCTATCTACCTGCCATTAACTCCCAGAGGACTATCCCTTTTTCTTCAACAATACAAAACTCAACCCTTCATCTTCTCTCAGTATTCTCGGTGTCTCTTTTTCTTCTGTTCTCTCTTGGAAGGACCATATTATCAGTCTTGCTAAGGTGGCCTCGCAGAAGCTGGGTGTGCTCAACCGCCTCAAGGGGTTCTTTACCCCTGCTCAGCTTCTTGCTATGTACAGGGGCACAGTGCGTCCTTGTATTGAGTATTGTTCACATGTCTAGGGAGGATCCTCTCACACAGCACTTCTAGACAAAGTAGAATGTCTTCGCCCCAATGTTGCATCTCTCTCGCTATTCTATCGCTACTACAATAACCAGTATTCCTTAGAGCTCTCTCAGTGCATACCACCTCCTTTACGTACAGTAGGGTACGTAGTACCCGTCTTGCGACACAATCCCACCCATACTCTGTACAACTCTCCAACTCAAGAGTGAAATGTTGCTCCCATTTTTGTTCTATTCAACAGCTGAGCTCTGGAACTCTCTCCCAGAATCAGTATTTCCCTCTTCCTCTGACTTAAATTGCTTCAAACTCTGTGTGTCCAGGCATTTTGGCTCGAACGTTCCTTGATTTTTACCCTGTCACTCTTTCAACTCTGGGGGAATCACTCGCCACAGGCAGTTCTGCCTTTTGTCTCCCCCCATTCATATAGAAAAAAACAATACAGCAGTAAGCACAAATACACAAAGTATTATAGGTTAACAATGAAACACAACATGTAGATGCTACTACTACTATAAATAATTATGATAGAATAATTCAAAAGATGAATACAAATAATGCTAATTAAGATAAGGGAGAAAAGCAAAGGAGGAAATGAAAGCAACAGTAAAGAAACAATTCTTGTCACTACGCCGCTGAGACACGAGGACACAAGAGCCTCCCCAACCCGGCAGGCTCGGGTCGCCACCATCACCTCGCCATGTCCCCCGACACAAGGAAGAGACTTGATAAGAAGATCAACCTACAGCACCACAGTGAACTCAAAGAACACCAACCACAGCACCCAGGGTAGAAAACCTCCCATAAACCACCACGCTCCCATCTTGATCGGAGACTAACCACCGCCGTGGCATGGATTATGAGAGGGGCTACCGCCGTCGACATATACCCACCTCTGCGCACAACCACCCTTATAGACCCTAGATAGTAGTAGGGGTAGGCAGCCCCGCCCAGGGAAGTACTACCGCCAAGGTTTTGGGAGACTCAGGGAATAGCCTGAATTCCATTTTCTTTCCCAGGCCTTGGTAGCTGGATACATATCTTTCTGCCTCACACATCAGGGGTATCAGGAAAACCCTCTTTATATGACATACACATCCAACTCACGACATTGCCCTACATCGCTATCCTCTATCCATAAAACACTACTCTTCCCACTACATATCATACATGCAACACCATACACTTACCTAATAAATATGGCAGTACAATTGTTAAGAGCAAACCTGGTGGTCCCTCGGATATCCACCCCCGGCAGGGTTGGGTCATTGACACAGGGCCCTCCCGGTCGTCATCATGCGACTGTGTCAAGAGCATTGCAACGTCCCAAAACTGCTCGTCGGTGCAACTTTTTCTTTAGTAATATAAGGGGACTTCACTCTAACATCAATTCTGTACACCAATTTCTTCAAGCAGAATCCCCTACTCTCCTTTTTTTGACAGAGACTCAAGTAACATCCACATCTGACACGTCTAGATTTAATTTTCCAGGTTATCAACTGCTCCAAAATTTTGCTTCGCAAAATCTGAAATTGCCCTGGAGGAGGTTACTAGTTTCAATTGTCCCTATTTTGATTATTCTATATACAAATTAATTTCTGCTGTTAAATTTAAGTACATATGTTGCATCTACCGTTCCCCAAATACTCCTCCAGAGCAAAGTCTTTTTGATTATCTGTCCTCACAACTCTGTGTCCTCAACTTAAATGCTTCTTCTGAAATCACTGTGTTGGGTTATTTTAATGTCCATAATGTTGAATGGCTCACTCATTCAGCCAGGACTGATGATGCTGGTCTTGAATGTGAGCTATTTGCAGACTCATTTAATCGCACTCAACTAGTCAACCAACCCTCCCGTGTACCAGATAATCATAATCATAATTCCCACCTACTGGACTTATTTTTAACAACCAATTAAGAAAATTATGATGTTACAGTGAGGTCCCCGCTTGGATCTTCTGATCACTGTCTGATACAGGCCACCTGTCTATCACCTACCACACCTTCCCACTCTGAACCTGTTTTGGTGACTAAATGGCATTACGATAGGGCAGACTGGGAGGGTCTTCAAGGTTTCTTTATTGATATTCCCTGGACCTCTTTCTTTTCTAATGATGCACACTCCACTTTGAGCCACATACAAGATTTTGTAAAAATTGGAATGGAAACTTTTATTCCTCATCAAAAGTACAGTAAAAGATCTAATTCACCTAAATGGTTTGACCATAATTGTGCTAGAGTAACTGAACAAAAAGCAATAGCATACAATGCATACACAAGATCAAAAACACATGAAGCCTTTAATTACTTTAGAAACATCAGAAATCATGCCAAAACTGTATTAAACCTAACTAAATCAAACTTTCTCCACAAGCAGGCAAATAAACTTCTAAATAATCCAAATGAAAACAAAATATTTTGGTCTACTCTAACTCATTCAAATCCAACTTCACTACTGCTTCATCCATTCCACCATTAAAATCTCCGACTGGCAATCTTGTAAGTGACCCACGAGGTAAAGCTAACCTTCTTGCGGATATTTTCTCCACCAACTCAACCTTAGATGAAATAAATCAAGATGTCCCTGTACTTAATTTTAATTCGCCTGAAATTCCATCACTTAAGATCCACACCAGACATGTCAAAACTATTTTGCAGAATCTCTCAGTAGATAAGGCTCCTGGTCCAGATGAAATTCCTCCAATAGTACTTAAGAATTGCTCCTTGGTGCTCGCTCCTGTATTGGCAAAATGTTTCCGTCTGTGTACTCATACCTCATGCTTCCCAGTACCCTGGAAAGAAGCAAACATTCATCCAGTTCCTAAAAAAGGTGCCTCTTCAGATCCATCAAACTACAGACCAATAGCTATAACTTCCACTCTTGGTAAAGTCTTTGAAATTATATTAAATAATCACATAATTAAGCATCTTGAGAATAATAAATTAATCAGTGATAGGCAATATGGTTTTAGACGATGTCGATCAACTGCAGACATTCTTTGCCTTCTTACGCATCAAATCAACCAAGCTACAGACCAACATGGTGAAACATATACAATAGCACTGGATATATCAGGCATTTGATAGAGTCTGGCATCAATCCTTATTGTCGAAGATGTCACACTACGGCCTTGCATCATTAGTTCCACTAATTTTTTCTTATCTTCATAACAGAAAAATATGTGTAATGGTAGATGGCCTTTATTCTCAATTTCACTCAATAAATGCTGTACAGAGTTCGAGAATTCTTCACTGACGAACAGTTGGCCGTAATTATATAAAAGTCATGTGTGTTCTCAGATGGATTACTGTTCACCTCTGTGGGGTGGAAGTGGAGTGGTTGCATAGAGGCAGTTGGACAAAATTCAAAATAAAGCTATTAGATTAATCAATAACCCTGCAATCACACAGGACCTTCCTACATTATCCATACGAAGAAACGTTGCATCCCTTGCATTATTCTACAGATATTTTCACAGCAATTGTTCCGAGGAACTTGCTTCAATTGTGCCGCCTCTCCACATCTTTCCCCGTAGAACTAGGGCAGCTGAGAGCACCCATGAATTTACACTTTCTCCTCCACAATGCAGAACTTCTGCTTATCAGAATTCACTTATCCCCAGAGGTACTACTCTTTGGAATTCACTTCCCTCGAATTGCTTTCCACAAACTTACAATCTACAAATGTTTAAATCCAGTTGTTACAAACATTTTATGAATGGAGGATGCCTTTAGGCACATGGACCTTTTTGTTTTATCTGTGATTTTCCTTCCTCTGTTCATTGTCTCTTAAAAAAAAAAAAAAAAAATAATAATAATAATTCACAGCCACAAACAACGACGCCAAATCCAGAAGTGGTACAGTTGGAAAGATATCTAAAATCACTGGTTGAGGGTATCTGGAAGACTTGGGATTATATTATACTGAGAAATTGCCTTGAGGGAGTAAGACACTGGTGGAACTATTCAACGCAGTTTCGTGAAGGTACCTTGGATATTTAATTTGTATTTTTGTTAGACCACACTGGTGGCTGACTAACATTTTTACTTCTGGCCTTGGTACGGGACTTTACTATAATTATAGGTTTACCCCCCGTAGTGCGACCTATAGTTCTAGTAAACCCAAAAACATAACAAGTACTTTTACTTGTACCTTTGTTAGACCACACTGGCCAACTAACATTTTTACTTTGCTTAAGTACGGGACTTTGCTATAATTATAGGCTTACCACACATAGTGTGACCTATAGTTCTAGTAAACCCCAAAACATAATATACATGATACGAGAGCGTAAGACACTGGTAGAACGGCTCGTCTTCGTAATAATCCCAAGATTCCCTTACAGTTGTTCCTGCAGAGACTCCCATAGAAGTATAGGTATGGATTGTAAGAGAGAGCGTAAGACACTGGTGAAACGGCTCCTTACCTTAATCCCATAATACGAGAGCGTAAGACACTGGTGGAACGGCTCGTGTTCATGTAAAACCCTCACCTCTACAGTCTTCAGAGAGCTTCAAGGAAGTCTTCAATCATCTACTGAAGTCTAGGTCTGGATTGTAAGCGAGAGCATAAGACACTGGGGAAACGGCTCCTTACTTTAATCCCATGATACGAGAGCGTAAGACACTGATAGAACTGCTCATTTTCATGTAAGATCCTAGCCTCTACAGTCTTCAGAGATATTCAAGAAGTCTTCCCCTAACTGCTGTCACCGTCACATGACAGGACCACCCCCACGGACCAGAACGTCGTAGGGAATACCAGGCAGCAACGTCTTTACAGATCTTCATAACCTGCCTGTGTCTTCTCCTTGAGACACCTTGAGGATCCTCGATCGTGCTGCAAATTGAAACCTATCCCTGTCTTATGTACTATTGCAACTGTGACGCATGTCCAGTGTGAGCATGCTGTACAGAACGCCTAGTCATGCCCCACTCTCGCTAGGATCGTCAGGGCAGGAACTTTGGCTGTAGTCTATGTAGAGTTTCCTAACTTAGTTCATGTGAGCCGTTGTACTATAAGTAATATGAATATGTATTTTGTTTTCATCTGAGTCAACGAGTTCTATTTTATATCATTAGTTATAAGTATTGTGTGTAAAACTTATTTGTAATGATGGGAGAAGCGGCAGCCACAGTTGGGGGTCAGTGGGTGCGCCATGCGGGAGGTGGGCCTAACTCACTAGCACTCCCCCCCCTCCCCCTCCCCTCAGTGCTAGGAAAGCCTTTGTCTATCCCAGAGGAGAGAGAGAAATTACGTAATGATTGTCAGTGGGCGGTCCTTAGTAGTTCACGTTGGGCTCACTAGAGGGCCGAGTATAAAAAGGGAAGTCTAGCCATTTTTTGATCAGAACTCATTAGGCAGAGCGACTTCTCATTTCCCTTGCTAACTATATATATTCTTCTGACTGATGTGAACTTTCTCTACTACCTTACATTCTTATCTCCTCTTTTCCCTACCCTTTTTAACTTCCATGGTCCCGTTGGTGCAGAGCTAGTCAGCCAACGTATTATCGCTTGAGTTCTCATGAGATACATGCCTATTAGATAGCCTATTTTGGAAGGGTTAACTTAGAATAGGATTGATTTATGTTTGTTGCACTTGTCTATGCATTTCCCTGTGTGTTATTATTATTATTCCTGTTTCTGCTAGTCTAGGTAATGCTAGACTGGGGTAAGGCTTTTCTGTGTTACGAGTTGTTGTTTGATGCAGTGGTTAAGCGATAAACCTGCATACTCGTTTCGGTTCAGTGAAGCCTAGGTTGTCTTCGCGGCTGACTGTGTTGAGTTAATAATTTACAGTGCGTGAGGGCAAGAGCCTAACCACCCTGTATTTTATTAACAGCTTGTTTTTACTTTGTCAAGGAGCCGGGAGAAAACCAGATACAAGGGATCTGGATTTCTCAAAGTGCACTTGTTAGTGTTAACGTAATACTTTAAACAGTTGTGAGGACTCAGCTAGGCTACGAGCCGTTTTTGCTCAGTCACTGCTACCTTTTGCCCACAGTACCCCAGCTAGACTTTACTCGATTAGTAGATACAGAATAGTATTGAAGCTTTCCTTATGTATGATATTGTTTATGCACTATTGATTTCATGTGTTGCAAGCTTGGCTACTTTAGTGATTAGTGGCCCACGAGCACAATCCGAGTAGGCTATTGCCGTTGCATTTGCGGAGTACTTCTTTTTAATGTTTGCCATTTACTATTGCATATTCTTTTAATTATTCTTATGCCAATTTAAACCTGTAATAGTATTTAATTGCCAGTGTTTTTCTTATTGAATTACTGTTCAAAATCCGATACGTACTTCTTACGAGCATCCGAGAAGCATCTAACTTTTTTCAGAAGATTCCTTGCTCGATGCTTAAGGACTATTAATTAACGTAACGTAATAGTGCCGATCCGAAGTAGAGGGTGGAGGACTTCTTAAGTTCTTAGTCAAGGGTGGATTACTTCGGCTTCGGCCAACACTATTCTTTGGTGTTGTTGTTTCTTACTTCTTTGTTTGATTGTTGACCAGACTAGAGAATTCCTGTCTCTTTATTAGTCTGTTGTTGAACACTAGTACCGAGTTCTTGTATACCCCGTTATAGCAGATTGAACTCTGGAGGGTATTGGTGTTTTTTGTTCGGCTGGCAGTACTCAGGGGTTGGGATCGTGTGTTTCCGTTGTGGCAGCGAGCCGTATTAGAGTCCTGATGTAGAGCCCTTGTGTACCCGAGTGCCAGGTCGTAACAAATGGCGACCTTGCTTAGGATTTTGTGAACAGTATAAATTTTTGCAGAGTTGTACAACATTTGTTTGTTTGTATTTTAGCGTGCATATTGAAGAATATTTGTTTTGTATGGCAATTAGTAAAGCATTTAAGAGACTCCAGTTAATTTAGTAATTAGTGCTTGCATAGGAAGTTAAACACTTTTGTCTCGAGAATTTTTTTGTGGACTTCAGTATGTCGTGCATTAGCACTGACGATGAGCGAGAGATGCCATTTGAAGGTGTGCCGTTAGTAACCAGTGAGGAGGATGCTAGAGTTTTTGTGAGTAAGCGGTACCACGTGACGGAGGAGAGGCTGACTGGGGTGGATGTTTGTGGCTTGCACCTGATAGCCAAGGTTTTGGGAATTTCCAATGTAGTAGGGATGTCCAAGGGGGAGCTGATTTCCTGGGTGTTGCGTGGGCGACATGGGGTTTCGGAGGAGAGGGCGTTTGGGGGGGTTCCTCCCCAGATCCCCTCTCACTCGACTCCCACAGTGCCGTCCACTCAGTTACCGGAGGTTAGCACTCTCCCACAGAGGGATGAGAATTGGCAGATTGGAGTGCCCTCGGGTGGTGCACATGGTGGTTCCCCAGTTTTTGCCCCCCCTCCTTCAGTAGTGGCAGCTCCCTCTTCCTGTCTGTCTCCAGATATGGTATTTAGACTTGAGCTTGCTAAGATTGAGGCTAGGAAGCAGGAGGATGAGACCAGGAGGCATGAAAATGAGACCAGGAGGCAGGAGGATGAGACGAGGAGGCATGAGATTGAGGTTAGGAGGCATGAGGCTGAGCTTAAGTACGACTCGGAGAAATATTGTGCTAAATTAGATTTAGATAAGTCTCGTGCAGAGTCGACAGGGACTTGGATGGGCCGTGAGGGCCAAGTAAGAGAACAGTCCTTGGCCCAATTAGTCAAATTGGTGCCGGTATTTAGTGAAACTGAAGTCACAGAATTTTTAATCGTTTTGAGAAGAAATGTAGGGAGCATAATTGGCCTGAAGAGAAGTGGGCAGCTCTAGTCTCCTCAAGACTTACGGGTAAGGGTCTGAAGGCTTATGATGCACTGCCTTTAGAGTCTTGCATTGACTACCCAGAATTGAAGAGAGCTGTCCTACGGGCATACGAGTTGCAACCGGAAACATATCGATTGAAGTTTCGGGGTGTTACAAAGACTAGGGAGGTGACCTTTCTTGAACATGCCCGGGACTTAAAAGATGCACTTAAAAACTGGACACGTTCTGAGAAAGCTGAGACGGCCGAACAGTTGACTGAGCTGTTTCTGCTCGAGCAGTTTTATAAGTGTACTGGTGCAGAAATGACTTTAACTATTAAAGAAAAGAACCCAAAAACTCTACAGGAGGCAGCTGAGATGGCTGACCTCCGGCTATCACTAATTCGTGGGTGCGGGTCTGCCCAGCGTAGTGAGGCAGGTAACAAGGGGCGTGACGCCCCACCCCCCCGAGTTAGTGATATACCTTATGCAAACAAGTACAAGAGCCATGATACCAAGACTGACCACAAGACTAGCACCGTCCCATTTAAGAAGGGGCCGGGCCCTTCCCAGTACCAAGGGAAGCCCAAAGGGGAGGTGGAGTGTTATCATTGTCATAAAAAGGGGCACTTTGCAAGAGTCTGTCCTAGCAAACCACCTACAGCAGCTGTGTCTTTGGCCTGCAACATTGGTGTGTCTCCGAAGTCATCTGAGTTTGCCTGGGGCAGTTCGTCAGAGGCTGAGGCACAGCCAATGCAGAAGCACCTGGGAGGCTCGAACCCTGCTCAGGATGTTTTTTGCGACCATAGAGGGCGGGGTTGCGTGATGTGGGCGGGGCGCAAGCATGGAGTAGAGGTCTTGCGTGATACAGGTGCTTCCCAGACTCTGATGAAAAACTTGACTGGCTACCCTATAAACGCGGCTCGGGTGGTAGTGGTGCAGGGTATTAATGCAACTCGGTCATACCCGCTGGTGCGGTTGGAGTTGGAGGTGGATGGTGTGGCACGTGAATTGGATGTCGGGATTGTGGAGAAACTGCCAGTGGAGGGCGTCGACCTTCTTCTCGGCAACGACTTTGCAATGCCCGCTTCCGAGGTTCTACCCTTAGTCGTTGCCGAGAGGCCGGCCGACGTGAGTAGGGAAGAGCAAGAGTGGGTCGAGCGGTGCCAGACACAACCCATGGCGTGTGTTGTCACCCGAGCTCGGGCAGCTAAAGTGTCACAGCCTAGTCCTCCGCCTTCAGACCAGCGGAGGAACGATCAACAGGAGGAGGCTAAAGCTGGAGTTGGTTTTAAGAGTTTTGACTCGGCGGCTCTCCTGGGTGATTCAGTATTAGCACCATTACTTAATTCTGGAGTAGCCCCTGGGCCTGTCATCGAGAGTGACGAGGCTGGGCATGACGAGTCTCCACGACAGCAACGTTATGTACATCGAGAGAGACAGAGGGAGCAGCCCAGTATCGGGGAAGGTCATGCATTGCTCCGGGAGCAGTTAGATCGCTTGGCACCCTCAGATATAAGTCGGTTGCAACTAGAGGACCCTGAGCTCCAAACGTGTGCTAATGGAGCTGTAGAGCTCGACGAGGACGGCGATACACAGCCAGGAGATTTTTTTATTTAGAAGGCATCCTTTATAGGCGTTTTCAAGACCCTAAACGTAGTTGGCAAAAGGGGTCCGGAGTAGTGGACCAGTTGGTGGTGCCACGGGAGTGCAGGGATAGCCTACTGAGGTTGGCGCATGACACACCACTGGCAGGACATCTAGGGGTGAGAAAAACGGTGGCGGCTTTGGGGAAATTGTTTTGGTGGCCGGGGATGAAGTCTCATGTGCAGTCATGGATAAACTCCTGTGATATTTGTCAACGTGTCGGGAAACCGAACCAAGTTATTCCTAAGGCTCCGTTACACCCTATTCCTGTGATTGGGCCACCCTTTAGTAAAATTATTGTTTGCATGGTTGGTCCACTCCCTCCCACTAAGGCGGGAAATAAATTTTTGTTAACCATAATGGATGTTGCCACTAGATACCCCGATGCATACCCTATGAAAAATGGAATGGCTAAGACGGTAGTCAGTAACTTGTTGTGGTACTTCTCAAGGTACGGGTACCCGGAGGAGATTCAGTCTGATCAGGGATCTAATTTCACCTCCAACATGTTCAAGCAAACAATGCAACAGCATGGGATACGAGCAGTAGTATCGTCAGCGTATCACCCTGAGAGTCAAGGGGTGCTTGAGCGGTGGCATGCTACACTTAAAAGCATGATCAGGTGTTATTGTGCTGACAACGGTATGGATTGGGATCTTGGATTGCCTTATGTGCTGTTTGCTGCTCGGGAGGTACCTGGTGAGAGCCTGGGATTTAGTCCAAACGAGCTGATTTTTGGACACCGTGTCAGGGGCCCCCTTAACATGCTGAAAGAAATTTGGGAGGGACTGTGCAGCCTTGTCCATTATTAAAGTATGTGCTTGAAAGCCGTGAGCGCATGCTTAAGAGTCTGGAGATGGCAGGTAGAAATTTGACAGAATCACAAGCTTTGATGAAGGACAGGTATGATCGCAAAGTGAGGCTCCGGAAGTTCACTGTAGGACAAGAGGTATTAATTTTGTTGCCTTTGGTTGGTAACCCACTCTCTGCGAAGTACACTGGACCTTATAAAATTGTAGAAAAAATTTCAGACTTAGATTACCTTGTTGCCACTCCAGACAGGAAGAACCAGTTATGTCACGTGAACCTTATTAAAGAGTATGTGAGGCGCCCCTCTGAGCCTCTCACTGTCCCTGTGTTGGCTTGTTGCGGCCGTGGTGGAGAAGGAGAGGGGGACAGTCAAGCTTCAGAGGAGGATAGCTGGGATCAACATGTTTCAGCGGATCAGTGGGCGGGGAACTCGAGCCTAAGGGCTGACGAGGCTATAGCTCATTTGCCTGAGCCGCAGTTTGATGCTATCCGTCAGTTGTTCGGTTCATACCCCACTGTATTTGCTGAACACCCAGGCCTCACTACTCAGGCTATGCATGATGTTGACGTGGGGGACCATCTACACTTTAAGTCAATCCCGTACCGTGTGCCCCCCATAAAACTACCAGCTCTGAGGGATGAGTTGGAGTATATGCTCGGTAGAGGGTTGATAGAGAAAGGCACAGTTAAGTGGACTTCCCCTGTAACACTGCAGCCTAAGCCAGATGGCAAGGTACGCTTTTGTATTGATTTCCGTAGGTTAAACGGTTTGACTCCAACTAACCCATATCCTCTTCCTCGGGTTGATGATAGTGTTGACAAAATTGGTAATGCTCGTTTTTTGTCTAAAGTAGATTTAGTAAAAGGTTACTGGCAAGTACCTTTGTCCGAGCGTGCTAAAGAGGTATGTGGTTTTGTTGTGGACGGGAGTACCTACCGGTGCAATGTTATGCCTTACGGGCTTAAGAATGCACCAGCAACGTTTCAGAACCTGATGAATGAAATTGTAAAGGACATTCCAAATTGCACCGTATATTTGGACGATGTAATCATTTATGATGACGACTTTGAGAGCCATTGTGAGCACCTTGAGACCTTGTTCCGGAAACTTAGTGAAGCAGGTCTGGTAGTAAATTTGGCAAAGTGTGACTTCGTAAAAGCCACTGTGCAGTACCTTGGGTTTGTAGTGGGAAGGGGACAGGTGTGCCCTCCTCAGAACAAGGTACAGGCTATCAATAAATTTCCGCACCCAACAACCAAGAAGCAGATTATGAGATTCTTGGGTATGATAGGCTACTACAGACGCTTCATAAAAGGTTACTCAACGGTGTTGGCACCTCTCACAGATTTGTTATCTAAAGACAAAAAGTTTTTGTGGGCACCTGAGTGTGAAAAGGCTTTCACTTTGGTGAAACATTTGCTATGTACTCACCCGATACTCAGGGCCCCAGACTTTAACAGGCCTTTTCAGCTGGCAACAGATGCTAGTGGTGTAGGGGCTGGTGCCGTCTTGCTACAGACAGACAATGAAGGTGTGGAACACCCAGTAAGTTTCTTTTCTAAGAAGTTCAATGCTGCACAAAAGAACTATTCTACAATAGAAAAGGAATTACTGGCGATTGTGCTGTCGCTCAGGCACTTCGAGGTGTATGTTCCAGCCTATGGCCCAGTCGTGGTTATCTACACTGATCATCACCCTTTGAGATTCCTGAATCAATTTCACAATCACAATATGAGACTGACCAGGTGGTCTTTGATGTTGCAGGAGTATAACCTGGACATCCGTCATATTGCTGGATGTGACAATGTGATCGCGGATTGTTTATCAAGGGTGGATGATCAGTCGTAGGCTATCACAGGTGTGTGGGTTTGAGTGGAGGAAAATAGGCTGCCCTTATAGTGCAGCCGGGAAAAACATATTAAAATATAAAAATCATAAAAAAAACTCTTTCTTTTGATATAGGTAATCGTATAAGTTTGTCATAGCCTATAGAGTTTGAGTAGTCCACAAACTATCAAACGGCTGAGCTGCTGTAAGCTCGCTCTGGGAGCATGATATTGTGTCTTTTTGCTATTGTTGGGAGGAGTTATAAAATGTGAATTTTTGGTTAATAATAAGATGCGTTTTGGTGATAAACTCAGCTTTGTTTTAGTGCCATGCGGTCGCTGGGTCGCTGGGTGTGAGGGGCTTGATGGGGTTCTGTGTTTGTCAGATTTTAGCTCAGGGTTGAGCAAGTAAAATCTTGGGGGAGGTGTGACGCATGTCCAGTGTGAGCATGCTGTACAGAACGCCTAGTCATGCCCCACTCTCGCTAGGATCGTCAGGGCAGGAACTTTGGCTGTAGTCTATGTAGAGTTTCCTAACTTAGTTCATGTGAGCCGTTGTACTATAAGTAATATGAATATGTATTTTGTTTTCATCTGAGTCAACGAGTTCTATTTTATATCATTAGTTATAAGTATTGTGTGTAAAACTTATTTGTAATGATGGGAGAAGCGGCAGCCACAGTTGGGGGTCAGTGGGTGCGCCATGCGGGAGGTGGGCCTAACTCACTAGCACTCCCCCCCCCCCCCCCTCCCCTCAGTGCTAGGAAAGCCTTTGTCTATCCCAGAGGAGAGAGAGAAATTACGTAATGATTGTCAGTGGGCGGTCCTTAGTAGTTCACGTTGGGCTCACTAGAGGGCCGAGTATCAAAAGGGAAGTCTAGCCATTTTTTGATCAGAACTCATTAGGCAGAGCGACTTCTCATTTCCCTTGCTAACTATATATTCTTCTGACTGATGTGAACTTTCTCTACTACCTTACATTCTTATCTCCTCTTTTCCCTACCCTTTTTTAACTTCCATGGTCCCGTTGGTGCAGAGCTAGTCAGCCAACGTATTATCGCTTGAGTTCTCATGAGATACATGCCTATTAGATAGCCTATTTTGGAAGGGTTAACTTAGAATAGGATTGATTTATGTTTGTTGCACTTGTCTATGCATTTCCCTGTGTGTTATTATTATTATTCCTGGTTTCTGCTAGTCTAGGTAATGCTAGACTGGGGTAAGGCTTTTCTGTGTTACGAGTTGTTGTTTGATGCAGTGGTTAAGCGATAAACCTGCATACTCGTTTCGGTTCAGTGAAGCCTAGGTTGTCTTCGCGGCTGACTGTGTTGAGTTAATAATTTACAGTGCGTGAGGGCAAGAGCCTAACCACCCTGTATTTTATTAACAGCTTGTTTTTACTTTGTCAAGGAGCCGGGAGAAAACCAGATACAAGGGATCTGGATTTCTCAAAGTGCACTTGTTAGTGTTAACGTAATACTTTAAACAGTTGTGAGGACTTCGCTAGGCTACGAGCCGTTTTTGCTCAGTCACTGCTACCTTTTGCCCACAGTACCCCAGCTAGACTTTACTCGATTAGTAGATACAGAATAGTATTGAAGCTTTCCTTATGTATGATATTGTTTATGCACTATTGATTTCATGTGTTGCAAGCTTGGCTACTTTAGTGATTAGTGGCCCACGAGCACAATCCGAGTAGGCTATTGCCGTTGCATTTGCGGAGTACTTCTTTTTAATGTTTGCCATTTACTATTGCATATTCTTTTAATTATTCTTATGCCAATTTAAACCTGTAATAGTATTTAATTGCCAGTGTTTTTCTTATTGAATTACTGTTCAAAATCCGATACGTACTTCTTACGAGCATCCGAGAAGCATCTAACTTTTTTCAGAAGATTCCTTGCTCGATGCTTAAGGACTATTAATTAACGTAACGTAATAGTGCCGATCCGAAGTAGAGGGTGGAGGACTTCTTAAGTTCTTAGTCAAGGGTGGATTACTTCGGCTTCGGCCAACACTATTCTTTGGTGTTGTTGTTTCTTACTTCTTTGTTTGATTGTTGACCAGACTAGAGAATTCCTGTCTCTTTATTAGTCTGTTGTTGAACACTAGTACCGAGTTCTTGTATACCCCGTTATAGCAGATTGAACTCTGGAGGGTATTGGTGTTTTTTGTTCGGCTGGCAGTACTCAGGGGTTGGGATCGTGTGTTTCCGTTGTGGCAGCGAGCCGTATTAGAGTCCTGATTGAGAGCCCTTGTGTACCCGAGTGCCAGGTCGTAACACAACTTTCATAATATCACTTTGTGTTAATAATAATCATAATCTATGTTTATACTCTGTGTTATATTATCCTCTATTACCTTTGTGTTTGTGTTCTTGTGCTCTTCTCCAGTCAAGTAAGAAACTTTACTTTAAGTATCTAAGTACTTTACATTATACATACACACACGGTGTCTGCACAACGAAGGGGAGAAGACGTTCGGACGTACTACATTACACAGCACATTAAACAACACAAGTACGTGTACAGTGTGAATATGTTTATATGATACACACATTTTATATATAAGTAATAAGCGAGGAGAAGAAATAGTACAGCCGAGATTTTCCCCAAGAGGAACAACCAGTTAGGATTGCTAGCATAAGCACCTGCAATCCTACTCAGCCACAATTCAGCACGGGAACCGAGTCAAGGCACCGCACCAAAGAAAATGCGTCTATGAGGGGAACTATTTTAAACTCCTGAGAGATCTTCCCCCCACACCACTTCAAATAGATTTCCCACAGTAACCAATAACGCCTGAATAACCAACTTATCACCACACAACCGCCTCCGACCAATGCACCAGTATCAACCATCCGGCATTCGATCTGCAACCTGCAACATGACCGAAAGTACGAAAAAGTAGCACCGAAAAGCTTAGTGATATATTATTATGCTAAGTGATGACGCAGCACCAAGTATATTTCGATCAATAATTGGTGTCAGCAATATCTTATCATTAATTCATCGTTTCGAGTGAGATATACAAACATGTTCCTATCTTTACACACCCTATTCAACATCTGACGGACATTAATACAAAACGTAAAGACAGCGGCGACACAACTTATTTGGCAAACTGTACAATTATGTGGCTTGGTGCTCATATTTGTAATTGTTTTAGGCACAATGGGTGGCATCCGCTCCTTTCTAAAGGTTAACTGACTCGCTAGCATCATACATTCTTACATCTACGACCACAAGTGAGAGTGCCCTTGCCTTCAATCTTGTAATTCGTCCATTCCGTACCATTCCGTCTTAGCACAAAATAATACAGCCCTGAAAAAGATCCAAAATGGGCTTGTGTGTTTTCAACTCCCAACTGGCAATGACCAAAAACCAGAGAACAGGATTTTGAAGGGAATGTGTGCAACATTATTTTAAATTTACCACTAGCGACAATAGCCTTCATTTGTGTTCATTTTATGGTTGTATGACAAACGAGCCAGTCATTAATGGTATATTCTTCTCATTGGTTCACGTTAGAGGGAAATGTAAATCAAGCTCTGTGATTTTATCACATCAGAAACAAAGTGAATAATCTACAATTGCAACCAACATATTATTTTGGTTCACATACATTTTTCATTGGAGACTAAGAAGTTGTTTGTACTTAATTATGGGTCATCTTGCCTACTGTTAAAGAATATTTAATATAATATGTAACTTATATTTATGTTTTTTTTTTTTTTGTAGGTGTTGGTATGTTATTGGCTGTAACAGCAATTCTAATGGTACCAATATTATTTACCATCAAGGTGATGCAACTTAAAAATGAGGAGACATCTCTGTGGGTTGCTATCAAGAAAACTTTTAAGACGACCTCCAAGTGGGGTCCTAAGGACCCAAAGTTACGCAAACAGTACAAACAGTTCCTCATTCACAATAATGTCTTGGAGGACATCAACGACCCGACCTCACCTGCACATCCGTGTGTAGAGAGGCTTACTCCAGCTTCTTCCCTGTAGTTGACATTATTCTCAAAGTTGTCAACCACGGTCTATTTCACGAAATGATGAGAATAATTTGAAACAGAACAAGATTAGTGAGCAATAAGATGCTGGGACACAAATATATATGCCTTGAATAAATATACTTGTAGCAGGCAAGTTCTTGCACATTCCTAGCTAATGGATGGATTTGTTAGGCATCTATGACAAATTATAGTTATTGAGTTAATTCATTATACTTGAAACACTTGCATGAACCTTAGATGAAATAAATCAAGATGTCCCTATACTTAATTTTAATTCGCCTGAACTTCCCTTACTTAATATCCACACCAGACGTGTCAAAACTATTTTGCAGAATCTCTCAGTAGATAAGGCTCCTGGTCCAGATGAAATTCCTCCAATAGTACTTAAGAATTGCTCCTTGGTGCTCGCTCCTGTATTGGCAAAATGTTCCGTCTGTGTACTCATACCTCATGCTTCCCAGTACCCTGGAAAGAAGCAAACATTCATCCAGTTCCTAAAAAGGTGCCTCTTCAGATCCATCAAACTACAGACCAATAGCTATAACTTCCACTCTTGGTAAAGCCTTTGAAATTATATTAAATAATCACATAATTAAGCATCTTGAGAATAATAAATTAATCAGTGATAGGCAATATGGTTTTAGACGATGTCGATCAACTGCAGACATTCTTTGCCTTCTTACGTATCAAATCAACCAAGCTACAGACCAACATGGTGAAACACATACAATAGCACTGGATATATCAAAGGCATTTGATAGAGTCTGGCATCAATCCTTATTGTCGAAGATGTCACACTACGGCCTTGCATCATTAGTTCCACTAATTTCTTCTTATCTTCATAACAGAAAAATATGTGTAATGGTAGATGGCCTTTATTCTCAATTTCACTCAATAAATGCTGGTGTTCCCCAGGGATCAGATTTGGCTCCAACTCTGTTCCTCATTCATATCAATGATCTCATATCTACCACTCATAATCCAATACATTCCTACGCAGATGACTCAACACTCCACAGTTCCTTCACATTTACCAATTTTTTCACCCAACCCGATCTTATAAATTCAAAAATAAACACTGCAATTTCTCTGAACCAGGACCTTTCTAGAATTAATGAATGGGGACAAAATAATCTAGTTTCCTTTAATGAACAGAAAACCAAGTACATTCAATTTTCTAACTGACAGAATCTCACTGACTCCCATATATTTGTTAATGATGTAAATATTCCCACTTCCCCTAGTATCGACATTCTCGGTGTAACATTAACTACTAACTTGAGCTGGACACATTATGTTAGAAGCATTGCTAAGAATGCCTCTAAAAAACTGGGACTCCTGTACAGAGTTCGAGAATTCTTCACTGACGAGCAGTTGGCCGTAATATATAAAAGTCATGTGCGTTCTCAGATGGATTACTGTTCACCTCTGTGGGGTGGAAGTGGAGTGGTTGCATTGAGGCAGTTGGACAAAATTCAAAATAAAGCTATTAGATTAATCAATAACCCTGCAATCACACAGGACCTTCCTACATTATCCATACGAAGAAACGTTGCATCCCTTGCATTATTCTACAGATATTTTCACAGCAATTGTTCCGAGGAACTTGCTTCAATTGTGCCGCCTCTCCACATCTTTCCCCGTAGAACTAGGGCAGCTGAGAGCACCCATGAATTTACACTTTCTCCTCCACAATGCAGAACTTCTGCTTATCAGAATTTATTTATCCCCAGAGCTACTACTCTTTGAAATTCACTTCCCTCGAATTGCTTTCCTCAAACTTACACTCTACAAATGTTTAAATCCAGTTGTTACAAACATTTTATGAATGGAGGATGCCTTTAGGCACATGGACCTTTTTGTTTTATCTGTGATTTTCCTTCCTCTGTTCATTGTCTCTTAAAAAAAAAAAAAAAAAAAAAAAAAATGCACAGCCATAAACAACGACGCCAAATCCAGAAGTGGTACAGTTGGAAAGATATCTAAAATCACTGGTTGAGGGTATCTGGAAGACTTGGGATTATATTATACTGAGAAATTGCCTTGAGGGAGTAAGACACTGGTGGAACTATTCAACGCAGTTTCGTGAAGGTACCTTGGATATTTAATTTGTATTTTTGTTAGACCACACTGGTGGCTGACTAACATTTTTACTTCTGGCCTTGGTACGGGACTTTACTATAATTATAGGTTTACCCCACGTAGTGCGACCTATAGTTCTAGTAAACCCAAAAACATAACAAGTACTTTTACTTGTACCTTTGTTAGACCACACTGGCCAACTAACATTTTTACTTTGCTTAAGTACGGGACTTTGCTATAATTATAGGCTTACCACACATAGTGTGACCTATAGTTCTAGTAAACCCCAAAACATAATATACATGATACGAGAGCGTAAGACACTGGTAGAACGGCTCGTCTTCGTAATAATCCCAAGATTCCCTTACAGTTGTTCCTGCAGAGACTCCCATAGAAGTATAGGTATGGATTGTAAGAGAGAGCGTAAGACACTGGGGAAACGGCTCCTTACTTTAATCCCATGATACGAGAGCGTAAGACACTGATAGAACTGCTCATTTTCATGTAAGATCCTAGCCTCTACAGTCTTCAGAGATATTCAAGAAGTCTTCCCCTAACTGTTGTCACCGTCACACGACAGGACCACCCCCACGGACCAGGACGTCGTAGGGAATACCAGGCAGCAACGTCTTTACAGATCTTCATAACCTGCCTGTGTCTTCTCCTTGAGACACCTTGAGGATCCTCGATCGTGCTGCAAATTGAAACCTATCCCTGTCTTATGTACTATTGCAACTTTCATAATATCACTTTGTGTTAATAATAATCATAATCTATGTTTATACTCTGTGTTATATTATCCTCTATTACCTTTGTGTTTGTGTTCTTGTGCTCTTCTCCAGTCAAGTAAGAAACTTTACTTTAAGTATCTAAGTACTTTACATTATACATACACACACGGTGTCTGCACAACGAAGGGGAGAAGACGTTCGGACGTACTACATTACACAGCACATTAAACAACACAAGTACGTGTACAGTGTGAATATGTTTATATGATACACACATTTTATATATAAGTAATAAGCGAGGAGAAGAAATGGTACAGCCGAGATTTTCCCCAAGAGGAACAACCAGTTAGGATTGCTAGCATAAGCACCTGCAATCCTACTCAGCCACAATTCAGCACGGGAACCGAGTCAAGGCACCGCACCAAAGAAAATGCGTCTATGAGGGGAACTATTTTAAACTCCTGAGAGATCTTCCCCCCACACCACTTCAAATAGATTTCCCACAGCAACCAATAACGCCTGAATAACCAACTTATCACCACACAACCGCCTCCGACCGATGCACCAGTAGCAACCATCCGGCATTCGATCTGCAACCTGCACCAAGCGGCTCGCTTGGTGTAGTGACTAGCGTCTCGGACTTCCACCCAGAAGGCCCGGGTTCGCGCCCACGCTCGGCGCATTAAAGATTTTTCACAAGCACTGAGTCGTTACCATCCCTCATGAGCAAAGGGATGGGGTAGTAGTACAGGACCCCAATGGAAATACGCCTAATCGGCCTTATTGAGCTATCCTTAGCTAGCTTAGCATGCGCTAGCTTTAAGAACTATTATTATTATTATTATTATAACACGACCGAAAGTACGAAAAAGTAGCACCGAAAAGCTTAGTGATATATCATTATGCTAAGTGATGACGCAGCACCAAGTATATTTCGATCAATAATTGGTGTCAGCAATATCTTATCATTAATTTATCGTTTCGAGTGAGATATACAAACATGTTCCTATCTTTACACACCCTATTCAACATCTGACGGACATTAATACAAAACGTAAAGACAGCGGCGACACAACTTATTTGGCAAACTGTACAATTATGTGGCTTGGTGCTCATATTTGTAATTGTTTTAGGCACAATGGGTGGCATCCGCTCCTTTCTAAAGGTTAACTGACTCGCTAGCATCATACATTCTTACACCTACGACCACAAGTGAGAGTGCCCTTGCCTTCAATCTTGTAATTCGTCCATTCCGTACCGTTCCGTCTTAGCACAAAATAATACAGCCCTGAAAAAGATCCAAAATGGGCTTGTGTGTTTTCAACTCCCAACTGGCAATGACCAAAAACCAGAGAATAGGATTTTGAAGGGAATGTATGCAACATTATTTTAAATTTACCACTAGCGACAATAGCCTTCATTTGTGTTCATTTTATGGTTGTATGACAAACGAGCCGGTCATTAATGTTATATTCTTCTCATTGGTTCACGTTAGAGGGAAATGTAAATCAAGCTCTGTGATTTTATCACATCAGAAACAAAGTGAATAATCTACAATTGCAACCAACATATTATTTTGGTTCACATACATTTTTCATTGGAGACTAAGAAGTTGTTTGTACTTAATTATGGGTCATCTTGCCTACTGTTAAAGAATATTTAATATAATATGTAACTTATATTTATGTTTGTTTTTCTTTTGTAGGTGTTGGTATGTTATTGGCTGTAACAGCAATTCTAATGGTACCAATATTATTTACCATCAAGGTGATGCAACTTAGAAATGAGGAGACATCTCTGTGGGTTGCTATCAAGAAAACTTTTAAGACGACCTCCAAGTGGGGTCCTAAGGACCCAAAGTTACGCAAACAGTACCAACAGTTCCTCATTCACAATAATGTCTTGGAGGACATCAACGACCCGACCTCACCTGCACATCCGTGTGTAGAGAGGCTTACTCCAGCTTCTTCCCTGTAGTTGACATTATTCTCAAAGTTGTCAACCACGGTCTATTTCACGAAATGATGAGAATAATTTGAAACAGAACAAGATTAGTGAGCAATAAGATGCTGGGACACAAATATATATGCCTTGAATAAATATACTTGTAGCAGGCAAGTTCTTGCACATTCCTAGCTAATGGATGGATTTGTTAGGCATCTATGACAAATTATAGTTATTGAGTTAATTCATTATACTTGAAACACTTGCATGAACCTTAGATGAAATAAATCAAGATGTCCCTATACTTAATTTTAATTCGCCTGAAATTCCCTTACTTAATATCCACACCAGACGTGTCAAAACTATTTTGCAGAATCTCTCAGTAGATAAGGCTCCTGGTCCAGATGAAATTCCTCCAATAGTACTTAAGAATTGCTCCTTGGTGCTCGCTCCTGTATTGGCAAAATGTTTCCGTCTGTGTACTCATACCTCATGCTTCCCAGTACCCTGGAAAGAAGCAAACATTCATCCAGTTCCTAAAAAAGGTGCCTCTTCAGATCCATCAAACTACAGACCAATAGCTATAACTTCCACTCTTGGTAAAGCCTTTGAAATTATATTAAATAATCACATAATTAAGCATCTTGAGAATAATAAATTAATCAGTGATAGGCAATATGGTTTTAGACGATGTCGATCAACTGCAGACATTCTTTGCCTTCTTACGCATCAAATCAACCAAGCTACAGACCAACATGGTGAAACACATACAATAGCACTGGATATATCAAAGCCATTTGATAAAGTCTGGCATCAATCCTTATTGTCGAAGATGTCACACTACGGCCTTGCATCATTAGTTCCACTAATTTCTTCTTATCTTCATAACAGAAAAATATGTGTAATGGTAGATGGCCTTTATTCTCAATTTCACTCAATAAATGCTGGTGTTCCCCAGGGATCAGTTTTGGCCCCAACTCTGTTCCTCATTCATATCAATGATCTCATATCTACCACTCATAATCCAATACATTCCTACGCAGATGACTCAACACTCCACAGTTCCTTCACATTTACCAATTTTTTCACCCAACCCGATCTTATAAATTCAAAAATAAACACTGCAATTTCTCTGAACCAGGACCTTTCTAGAATTAATGAATGGGGAGAAAACTATCTAGTTTCCTTTAATGAACAGAAAACCAAGTACATTCAATTTTCTAACCGACAGAATCTCACTGACTCCCATATATTTGTTAATGATGTAAATATTCCCACTTCCCCTAGTATTGACATTCTCGGTGTAACATTAACTACTAACTTGAGCTGGACACATTATGTTAGAAGCATTGCTAAGAATGCCTCTAAAAAACTGGGACTCCTGTACAGAGTTCGAGAATTCTTCACTGACGAGCAGTTGGCCGTAATATATAAAAGTCATGTGCGTTCTCAGATGGATTACTGTTCACCTCTGTGGGGTGGAAGTGGAGTGGTTGCATTGAGGCAGTTGGACAAAATTCAAAATAAAGCTATTAGATTAATCAATAACCCTGCAATCACACAGGACCTTCCTACATTATCCATACGAAGAAACGTTGCATCCCTTGCATTATTCTACAGATATTTTCACAGCAATTGTTCCGAGGAACTTGCTTCAATTGTGCCGCCTCTCCACATCTTTCCCCGTAGAACTAGGGCAACTGAGAGCGCCCATGAATTTACACTTTCTCCTCCACAATGCAGAACTTCTGCTTATCAGAATTCATTTATCCCCAGAGCTACTACTCTTTGGAATTCACTTCCCTCGAATTGCTTTCCACAAACTTACAATCTACAAATGTTTAAATCCAGTTGTTACAAACATTTTATGAATAGAGGATGCCTTTAGGCACATGGACCTTTTTGTTTTATCTGTGTTTTTCCTTCCTCTGTTCATTGTCTCTTTAAAAAAAAAAAAAAAAAAAAAAATCCTTTAGGCTCATATAAGGATTTTCCCAGGCATCTCGTCCATATTGGTCCTTAAATATCCATCCAGGATGCATATTTCTGTACTTTGCACGAGTTCAAGTGCATGCCATAATTATTATTTATTTTCCTGCTAGCCGCATAGAGTGTAAGCCAATCAGTTGATCTTCCTAGCAGATGTGTGGCATTTAAGTCAATCAGCTGATCTTCCTGGAAGCTGTGTAGCATATAAATCCAACAGTTGATCTTCCTAGCACCTGTGTAGCATATAACGTCAAACAGCTAATCTTCCTAGCAGCTGTGTAGCATATATGTCAATCAGCTGATCTTACTAGCAGCTGTGTAGCATATAAGTGAATCAGCTGATCTTACTATCAGCTGTGTAGCATATAGGTCAATCAGCTGATCTTACTAGCAGCTGTGTAGCATATAAGTCAATCAGCTGAGTAACTTGCTGTATAAGCCAACCACAATAAACAGTATAACATTTATGTCTTGTTCTTTAGTATCCAATATTTATCTTACAAGTAGTGTCTTAGTTCACATACTTAAATAGTTTATTCCTTTAAGAGGGGATGAGCTTATTTATTTGCTCATTTATGTATATTTTTCTTATTGTTATAGTTTCCTCCCTAAACCTCCATCAAACTTAAAACAAAACATCCATTAAATCCCCCTTCTAGATTAAAATGTAAATTTTTCGGTAGAAAGTGTCCTGGCCAAAGGTGGGTTCTTCCAAAATTACAGGCTCACTATCGTTCGCCAGGAAAAAAATCGACACCTATATGTATAGCAGGAAAGATCTTAATATTGACAAAGAAATGAGGCTGAAGGTCTTAAAATCGACAAACTAATTGGGCAAACACCTTAAAATCTGAAAACGAATGGGGCTAAACATTAGGGAGAAGGGGGACTATAAAAAACGGCCCATCTCCCCTTAATGACCAAATAAACATTATAATACAGAATTTGGCAATATAAAGTATTCGATTTCCTTTGCCAAAAAATAAATAAATAAATATATATATATATATATATATATATATATATATATATATATATATATATAAATATATATATATATATATATATATATATATATATATATATATATACAGTATATATATATATATATATATATATATATATATATATATATATATATATATACTGTATATATATATATATATATATATATATAATTATATATTCAGTATATATATATATATATATATATATATATATATATATATATATATATATATGATATGCTTACTTTAGTCATATTAATAGCTTTTGAATTTCCAGCCTTCGTATTTATTTCTCTATAATTATACCACACACTGTTTTTGGAATAGGTTTGGCTATGAGTTAGCAGTATATACTATTATGCCATGTTTTTGCTGGGGTGAACTGGACTATTTAGGTAGGTTCTTACTAGACTGGAAACATTGAATCCACATGAACACATGAACAAAGGTAATAGAGGATAAATATAATACAGAGTACAAGCATAGATTATTTTCTTCAATGTAACTATTATATGATACAGAGTTACAGTCAGACATGGATAGCATGGATAGGTATATACACAAGTTTCCGAGCACAATTTTGCATTTCCATGGCACTTCCAACGAGGTTCTTGGGCCGTTTTAGTAGTCCTTTCGTGTGGTGATGACAGCAGGATGGAAGATGTTGTAGAACTCTTGGGTTTGGGGTCTTAAATTAATATGTTCCGTTCTACCAGTGTTATACGTAACATATCATCGGATTAATGTGAGGAGGACTTATACCAGTGTTATACAATCTCACGCAACTATCCTGACCTTTATAAGAGTCATTAATTAAGAACCTTACAGTACTCTTCGGTTTGGAGTCTTAACCCGGGAATGGCGGAAAAGCTCTTAAGAAGTTTTACTGGGCAACGGCGGCAAAGCTCTTAAGAGGGAAGGTCTAAAAAAATAACATTTTAAACGGCCCCAGTAGCACTTAATTTTTTTTTTTTTTTTCCTATACCTGATATCACTCCTCCACATCCCCTCCTTCCCCCCTTTCCCCTGCCCCCTTCAATTATCACCTATTTTCCCTGTTATTCCCTAATTCATTGGTATATTTTTGTGCTAACATTAGCAAACTGTTTGGAGGATGTGCTTATGTGCCTAGCGAGTGTGTTGGCAGAGCTAGATGGTGGGGTGAATGAGTCAGTCAAGCTTGAGGCCTTGCAAGGGGAGGAGTTGCCTCACATTGCTCCACATTTCATGAATGGGCTGTTCCATGTTTATTCGTGATTTTGACCAGACAAAAGATATTTCCACTTGTTTTATTGTTGTTACAGGTTACTATCTTCATAGTGAAGGTAAAATAAGCGCATATGAATAAGTAATAACGATATTTGTTGTAAAATGACGATTATAGGCATGAGTGGAGCCTAATATCGTCACCCAGAACAGTGGTGTTCAATACACCCTGCTCGCCGTTTATAGGTTAAATGAATACGAATCTGTTCTGCCAGTGCTATGCATATCGTATCAACGGATTAACGTAAGAGGGTTGATATGCAACTTCTCTTAACTGTCCTGACCTTTATAAGAGTCTTTCAGGGACTTTGGATGGATTTTATTTGGGCCTTTTACGCATACGTGCCTTATTGCCAGTGCCTGAGACAGCGTATCGTATGGACTCTATGCAGAGTGTCCGAACTTAGAAGCCAATTGCCAGTGCGTGAACTTCTAATAAGTACCATCAAGGGTCGGTTTACTACCACTAAAGCGCAACATCAGTACAGCTTTCTTTAGCGACAGTAATTCCTGATGATCGAGGCGAAGAATTAATATTGAGTGGCCACCATGGTGATTCAATAACAATTCCTTTGTAGAGCCAAGATCTAAAAATCCTCAATAAACCTTTATTTGCCAGTGCTTTAAGGGGACCGTCCTGTATTTACTCCCAGGGTGTCGGTGAACTTCCTCTGACTTAAATGAGATTTGGCATACGTTTAGAGGACTATGAGAGCTAATGTTTGGTACCATCAGGTTGAAAATTGGTTTTATAGTTTTTTGAATATGTCAAAAATTAGGGTGAAAATTATACAAAATTACACACTACAACAATTGATTCAGTACTCAAGGGTCTAGTGTATCATCTTTCTTTTTGTGTTCAATTAACTCACAAAAGGTGTTTCTACAATCTAGTCTGCAATTTTTTGTATTTCTCATCTAATTTTATTGTTAAACCTATATATTTTTAGGTTAAATTTGTTTTTCATTTTTTTTTTTTTTTTGCAAATTTGAGGATGTGCTGTGCATGAATGGGGGTGGCTAAAAGAATTCCCACAGACCAGTTTATAGAGTTTTGTATGGGCTTTCAAATGGTATATGAATCATTACTGTATGACCAGTTGTTTATGAACTAGAAGTATTTCAGAGTTGGAAATTTGCATTTTGAGAAAACGGCCCGCAAAGTTCAAGAACTATTTTTCAGTAGGATAACTCGAGTCCTATTCCAGGAAATTAATTTTTAATGATTCCTATTTACATTTTAGTCATTTATACATAAATATTAATCCTATTACAGGAAATTAATTTTTAATGATTCCTATTTACATTTTTAGTAATATATATATTGTCACAATGACCAGGGTCTATAGGGTCTTTTAGGAGTAGCTAGACGGTAGTGGCGCCTAGGTGTTTTTAGATGCAGCTGTGCCAAGTCTATTTGAAAGACCTGGTATTGTAATTGTGAGTTTCACCCCGATACCCTTCCAATTACACATGACTAGTTTTGCCGTGCCTCTAAGCATTTTTGTCTCAATAAACATTTGTGTAGAATGAGCCCATAGAGTGTTATCAGTTTCGTCTAACCAGTTGTTAGTTAACCTAACAAGTGCGCATGGGGGTAATTGGAAACGTCCCCCTGTGCTGACGTATTTGAGGTGTTTCCGTCACTAAAATATTCATTGTACCATTAATAGCATTAACTCCTTGCGACATATATGACGCGATCGTGTCATATGAATAAGTCCACCAAAAACTCATATGACGCGATCGCGGCATATGGACTTATCTCTATACCTCTCCAATAAGTTTATGACGCAATTTTGCGTCATATGAGCTCAGTAAGTCCGATAAGTTACCATACGATAAAACCGTTGGTGGCAACCTCAGCCTCCTGCGATAATTCTAACGGCCGCAGTGTTGTTGTGAGTGTAGTGCGAGGCAGTGGCAATGATCCTGGGGCTCCCGCCTCCTCGGACTTACTGGAACATAATATGTCTGGGGGAGTTAATACTTATCCATATGTGCCTATTATGGGTTGATTATAAAGGTATTAACCTGAAACAACAATAAAACGAGTGAAAACAGCGTTTGGATGGTCAAAATCGGAGATATAGCCCGCGAGTTGTATAATGTATGGGTGAGGCAAGCTACTTTCCCGCCAATTTCCCCCAAGGCCACTGAGACACAGTCGATCGATACTCTCTCTCTCTCTCTTGCACTCGCTTGCCATCAGTGATGACAACACCCTGCTTGCAACTCGCTAATGTTAGCACGAAAATATACCTCAGAATAAGGGAATAACAGGGAAAATACGTGATAACTGAAGGAGAGGAGGAAAGTGGGGAAGGAGGGGAGGTAGAGGACTGAGATTTTGCATGGCCCAGGGGCCAAAAAAAAATAAAAAAATAAAAAAAATAAAAATATATATATTTTTTTTCGATGTCAAAAGTTGATTTTTTTTTTCACTCACTCATAAGAGTCTCCCCGCAGTCCGCCGGGGGAACTCTTAAGAGTCTCCCCGCAGTTCCCGGGTTAAGCGGCAACGTGTACTTTGCTAGCTAGTGTGGCTGGCGAGGGAGGTGTTGAAAGATTGTTGCTCTTGCCTCGCGGGAGGTAAGGTTGCTAAGCAACATGAGTTTAAGTAATTATTTGATCATTGCAAGTTCAGTTGTGTTACAATATAAAGATGTACTTTATTTTATCTGCCACACTGTTTTAGTTAAGTTGTTAACACAGGAATACTTTAGTATAAGTTATTCTTGTGAAGTGTATTAGTCTTATCATATCGTGTGTTGAGATATTGCAACTTCTTCGTTTGAGGATGGCCTCCGCGGTGCTCTGCAACATCCGGTCCCCTCTGCAACATCCGGTCCCCTCACTCTCTGCTCAGCAGTCAGACTAGATGGGTGTTATTTTTTCTCTCTTGTGACCCATCAGTCTGCCCCCTTTTGTTTGTCCTTGCGTACATAATAGTAACGTAACGTAATTAACAGAGAATCCTAGACATTCATTTCTTCTTTTAACTATCCTTTTCCTCTGATGAGCATCTTATTATCTTTCCCTTTGTTTTATATATTCAGTACCTCCGGTGGCTACGTCGGAATCCGTGATAGGGGAGAGCTGGGTGGCTTGTCGGGGGTCTTAATACTAAGCACCGTTAATCCCATACAGTCCACACACACACACATCCATAATCCCTACATAATTTCCCCGTGTTTGTGCTTAGGATCCGATAGCAACCGTGACGGTTCTGCCCCAGCAATTGTGTGTTCCCTATCTCGGGTTTCGAACTGAGGCAACGGAGTGTTTAATATTAATTAGGAATCCAGCTTCAGTCTGGACCCCCCTCCCCCCCATAGTTAAGTGAGTGTGGGAGGTGGACTCTAAGAGTTCATTGTTTCGGGCAGAAACTCACTGGGGGGCCCAGGTTGAAGCAGGATATATTGGTGTGATATTAGAGGGAGTCAGGGCAACTTATTTCCACTAATATCACCCCGAGGTTAGTAGTCATATTAGGACACTGCCTTGTATTGTTAGACCATTATTATATGTATAACATATTATGTGCAACTCTCTTGGGTTGAGAGTGGATTACCAGTGGCTGGTTTGCGCACGGTTTAGTATTGTCGAGGGTGCGCATAGCCTGTTATGCTCGAAGTACATCTGCACTTTTTACTTTTCTTTCTTTGATGTCTGCTGGTAGCCTATGTATTTAACTGTTTTGATTATCCAACCCAGCATTGCTAATCCCGGTGTTGGCTTAGAGTTCTCGTAGCTAGTAAGTTACATGATTATTTCTGTTCTACATATTATTCAGAATAGGAGCAGGGCAGTGTGCACCTTAAGCCCTGAGAAGAGCCTGGAAGCGTTTATAGTGCTCTTACCTGTTGCATCGTGGTGTTGTTTGGTAGAGAGACAAGGTGTATTTGGTTTAGTAGTTATTTTTGTATACCGTCTCTAAGCAACTGAGGTCCAGATGCGTAACAGTGGCGACCTTGCCTAGGATAATCAGAATAGTACCAGTAGTATTAATAAGATTTATTTTGATCAGAGTATTTTTGTTTTAAATAGGTGTCTTGCATTTATATTTTATTATGTATGAACAACAAGCAAGAGAGGAGGGGGAGAGTGTCGTGCCGTTGCATATCACCAGTGAGGAGGATGCGAGAGTGTTCCTTCGGAGTTCTCCAGAATGCGCACAAATGCGGTTGAGAAGGGTGGAGGAATTGAGGTTGATAGCAACAGTGTTGGGAGTAGAGGGGTCTCTTCTTACCACGAGGGAAGCATGTCAGCTGTATATATGGCTGTATTATTATGATGTTCAAGAGGAGGTTGAGTCAACAACTGTGCTGGCAGGAGGCTATATCACCACTGCACGCTCTCCGCCGCGCACACCCAGTCCTTTTAATGAGAGCATAACGTCTTCCCAGTTAACGTGTCCTACTGTTAATCCCCCGTTGTTGCCTGACATGCCCTCTGGTGTGCCCCAACTTACTCAACCCCATTTTTATACTTTACACTCTACTCCTGCCGCTGGCTGGGCGGCACAGAACCAGGTTACACCTCCCCCCCCCCCATTTATCCCAGCCGGACTTTCTACAATTCAGCCACGTTACCGTCCCGCTTTTGTTCCTACACCACCCCTTACTTTTGCCCCGGTAGGGCTATCGAGTGATGCTCTAGTACAATTAGAGTTGAAGAAATTGGAAATGCAAGAGAGAGAGAGAGAAAGGCAGGAGAAAAGAGAAGAGAGAGAGATGTGTTACGAACTGGCACTCAGGTACACAAGGGCTCTCAATCAGGACTCGAATACGGCTCGCTGCCACAACGGAAACACACGATCCCAACCCCTGAGTACTGCCAGCCGAACAAAAAACACCAATACCCTCCAGAGTTCAATCTTCTATAACGGGGTATACAAGAACTCGGTACTAGTGTTCAACAACAGACTAATAAAGAGACAGGAATTATCTAGTCTGGTCAACAATCAAACAAAGAAGTAAGAAACAACAACACCAAAGAATAGTGTTGGCCGAAGCCGAAGTAATCCACCCTTGACTAAGAACTTAAGAAGTCCTCCACCCTCTACTTCGGATCGGCACTATTACGTTACGTTAATTAATAGTCCTTAAGCATCGAGCAAGGAATCTTCTGAAAAAAGTTAGATGCTTCTCGGATGCTCGTAAGAAGTACGTATCGGATTTTGAACAGTCATTCAATAAGCAAAAACACTGGCAATTAAATACTATTAAAGGTTTAAATTGGCATAAGAATAATTAAAAGAATATGCAATAGTAAATGGCAAACATTAAAAAGAAGTACTCCGCAAATGCAACGGCAATAGCCTACTCGGATTGTGCTCATGGGCCACTAATCACTAAAGTAGCCAAGCTTGCAACACATGAAATCAATAGTGCATAAACAATATCATACATAAGGAAAGCTTCAATACTATTCTGTATCTACTAATCGAGTAAAGTCTAGCTGGGGTACTGTGGGCAAAAGGTAGCAGTGACTGAGCAAAAACGGCTCGTAGCCTAGCGAAGTCCTCACAACTGTTTAAAGTATTACGTTAAAACTGACAAGTGCACTTTGAGAAATCCAGATCCCTTGTATCTGGTTTTCTCCTGGCTCCTTGACAAAGTAAAAAACAAACTGTTAATAAAATACAGGGTGGTTAGGCTCTTGCCCTCACGCACTGTAAATTATTAACTCAACACAGTCAGCCGCGAAGACAACCTAGGCTTCACTGAACCGAAACGAGTATGCAGGTTTATCGCTTAACCACTGCATCAAACAACAACTCGTAACACAGAAAAGCCTTACCCAAGTCTAGCATTACCTAGACCAGCAGAAAACAGGAATAATAATAACACACAGGGAAATGCATATACAAGTGCAACAAACATAAATCAATCCTATTCTAAGTTAACCCTTCCAAAATAGGCTATCTAATAGGCAAGTATCTCGTGAGAACTCAAGCGATAATATGTTGGCTGACTAGCTCTGCACCAACGGGACCATGGAAGTTAAACAGGCAGGGAAAAGAGGAGATAAGAATGTAAGGTAGTAGAGAAAGTTCACATCAGTCAGAAGAATATATATAGTTAGCAAGGGAAATGAGAAGTCACTCTGCCTAATGAGTTCTGATGAAAAAATTAGCTAGACTTCCCTTTTTATACCCGGCCCTCTAGTGAGCCCAACGTGAACTACTAAGGACCGCCCACTGACAACCATTACGTAATTTCTCTCTCTCCTCTGGGATAGACAAAGGCTCCCCTAGCACTGAGGGGAGGGGGGGGGGGGGGAGTGCTAGTGAGTTAGGCCCACCTCCCGCCTGGCGCACCCACTGACCCCCAACGGTGGCTGTTTCTCTTCCCATCATTACAAATAAGTTTTACACACAATACTTATAACTAATGATATAAAATAGAACTCGTTGACTCAGATGAAAACAAAATACATATTCATAATACTTATAGTACAATGGCTCACATGAACTAAGTTAGGAAACTCTACATAGACTACAGCCAAAGTTCCTGCCCTGACGATCCTAGCGAGAGTGGGGCATGACTAGGCGTTCTGTACAGCATGCTCACACGTGGACATGCGTCACACCTCCCCCAAGATTTTACTCGCTCAACCCTGAGCTAAAATCTGACAAACACAGAACCCCCTCAAGCCCCCTACACCCAGCGACCGCATGGCACTAAAACAAAGCTGAGTTTATCACCAAAACACATCTTATTATTACAAAAAAATCACATTTTATAACTCCTCCCAACAATAGCAAAAAGACACAATATCATGCTCCCAGAGCGAGCTTACAGCAGCTCAGCCGTTTGATAGTTCGTGGACTACTCAAACTCTATAGGCTATGACAAACTTATACGATTACCTATATCAAAAGAAAGAGTTTTTATATGATTTTTATATTTTAATATGTTTTTCCCGGCTGCACTATAAGGCCAGCCTATTTTCCTCCACTCAAACCCACACACCTGTGATAGCCTACGACTGATCATCCACCCTTGATAAACAATCCGCGATCACATTGTCACATCCAGCAATATGACGGATGTCCAGGTTATACTCCTGCAACATCAAAGACCACCTGGTCAGTCTCATATTGCGATTGTGAAATTGATTCAGGAATCTCAAAGGGTGATGATCAGTGTAGATAACCACGATTGGGCCATAAGGCTGGAACATACACCTCGAAGTGCCTGAGCGACAGCACAATCGCCAGTAATTCCTTTTCTATTGTAGAATAGTTCTTTTGTGCAGCATTGAACTTCTTAGAAAAGAAACTTACTGGGTGTTCCACACCTTCATTGTCTGTCTGTAGCAAGACAGCACCAGCCCCTACACCACTAGCATCTGTTGCCAGCTGAAAAGGCCTGTTAAAGTCTGGGGCCCTGAGTATCGGGTGAGTACATAGCAAATGTTTCACCAAAGTGAAAGCCTTTTCACACTCAGATGCCCACAAAAACTTTTTGTCTTTAGATAACAAATCTGTGAGAGGTGCCAACACCGTTGAGTAACCTTTTATGAAGCGTCTGTAGTAGCCTATCATACCCAAGAATCTCATAATCTGCTTCTTGGTTGTTGGGTGCAGAAATTTATTGATAGCCTGTACCTTGTTCTGAGGAGGGCACACCTGTCCCCTTCCCACTATAAACCCAAGGTACTGCACAGTAGCTTTTACGAAGTCACACTTTGCCAAATTTACTACCAGACCTGCTTCACTAAGTTTCCGGAACAAGGTCTCAAGGTGCTCACAATGGCTCTCAAAGTCGTCATCATAAATGATTACATCGTCCAAATATACGGTGCAATTTGGAATGTCCTTTACAATTTCATTCATCAGGTTCTGAAACGTTGCTGGTGCATTCTTAAGTCCGTAAGGCATAACATTGCACCGGTAGGTACTCCCGTCCACAACAAAACCACATACCTCTTTAGCACGCTCGGACAAAGGTACTTGCCAGTAACCTTTTACTAAATCTACTTTAGACAAAAAACGAGCATTACCAATTTTGTCAACACTATCATCAACCCGAGGAAGAGGATATGGGTTAGTTGGAGTCAAACCGTTTAACCTACGGAAATCAATACAAAAGCGTACCTTGCCATCTGGCTTAGGCTGCAGTGTTACGGGGGAAGTCCACTTAACTGTGCCTTTCTCTATCAACCCTCTACCGAGCATATACTCCAACTCATCCCTCAGAGCTGGTAGTTTTATGGGGGGCACACGGTACGGGATTGACTTAAAGGGTAGATGGTCCCCCACGTCAACATCATGCATAGCCTGAGTAGTGAGGCCTGGGTGTTCAGCAAATACAGTGGGGTATGAACCGAACAACTGACGGATAGCATCAAACTGCGGCTCAGGCAAATGAGCTATAGCCTCGTCAGCCCTAAGGCTCGAGTTCCCCGCCCACTGGTCCGCTGAAACATGTTGATCCCAGCTATCCTCCTCTGAAGCTTGACTGTCCCCCTCTCCTTCTCCACCACGGCCGCAACAAGCCAACACAGGGACAGTGAGAGGCTCAGAGGGGCGCCTCACATACTCTCCTGGCTGTGCATCGCCGTCCTCGTCGAGCTCTACAGCTCCATTAGCACACGTTTGGAGCTCAGGGTCCTCTAGTTGCAACCGACGTATATCTGAGGGTGCCAAGCGATCTAACTGCTCCCGGAGCAATGCATGACCTTCCCCGATACTGGGCTGCTCCCTCTGTCTCTCTCGATGTACATAACGTTGCTGTCGTGGAGACTCGTCATGCCCAGCCTCGTCACTCTCGATGACAGGCCCAGGGGCTACTCCAGAATTAAGTAATGGTGCTAATACTGAATCACCCAGGAGAGCCGCCGAGTCAAAACTCTTAAAACCAACTCCAGCTTTAGCCTCCTCCTGTTGATCGTCCCTCCGCTGGTCTGAAGACGGAGGACTAGGCTGTGACACTTTAGCTGCCCGAGCTCGGGTGACAACACACGCCATGGGTTGTGTCTGGCACCGCTCGACCCACTCTTGCTCTTCCCTACTCACGTCGGCCGGCCTCTCGGCAACGACTAAGGGTAGAACCTCAGAAGCGGGCATTGCAAAGTCGTTGCCGAGAAGAAGGTCGACGCCCTCCACTGGCAGTTTCTCCACAATCCCGACATCCAATTCACGTGCCACACCATCCACCTCCAACTCCAACCGCACCAGCGGGTATGACCGAGTTGCATTAATACCCTGCACCACTACCACCCGAGCCGCGTTTATAGGGTAGCCAGTCAAGTTTTTCATCAGAGTCTGGGAAGCACCTGTATCACGCAAGACCTCTACTCCATGCTTGCGCCCCGCCCACATCACGCAACCCCGCCCTCTATGGTCGCAAAAAACATCCTGAGCAGGGTTCGAGCCTCCCAGGTGCTTCTGCATTGGCTGTGCCTCAGCCTCTGACGAACTGCCCCGGGCAAACTCAGATGACTTCGGAGACACACCAATGTTGCAGGCCAAAGGCACAGCTGCTGTAGGTGGTTTGCTAGGACAGACTCTTGCAAAGTGCCCCTTTTTATGACAATGATAACACTCCAACTCCCCTTTGGGCTTCCCTTGGTACTGGGAAGGGCCCGGCCCCTTCTTAACTGGGACGGTGCTAGTCTTGTGGTCAGTCTTGGTATCATGGCTCTTGTACTTGTTTGCATAAGGTATATCACTAACTCGGGGGGGTGGGGCGTCACGCCCCTTGTTACCTGCCTCACTACGCTGGGCAGACCCGCACCCACGAATTAGTGATAGCCGGAGGTCAGCCATCTCAGCTGCCTCCTGTAGAGTTTTTGGGTTCTTTTCTTTAATAGTTAAAGTCATTTCTGCACCAGTACACTTATACAACTGCTCGAGCAGAAACAGCTCAGTCAACTGTTCTGCCGTCTCAGCTTTCTCAGAACGTGTCCAGTTTTTAAGTGCATCTTTTAAGTCCCAGGCATGTTCAAGAAAGGTCGCCTCCCTAGTCTTTGTAACACCCCGAAACTTCAATTGATATGTTTCCGGTTGCAACTCGTATGCCCGTAGGACAGCTCTCTTCAATTCTGGGTAGTCAATGCAAGACTCTAAAGGCAGTGCATCATAAGCCTTCAGACCCTTACCCGTAAGTCTTGAGGAGACTAGAGCTGCCCACTTCTCTTCAGGCCAATTATGCTCCCTACACTTCTTCTCAAAACGATTAAAAAATTCTGTGACTTCAGTTTCACTAAATACCGGCACCAATTTGACTAATTGGGCCAAGGACTGTTCTCTTACTTGGCCCTCACGGCCCATCCGAGTCACTGTCGACTCTGCACGAGTCTTATCTAAATCTAATTTAGCACAATATTTCTCTGAGTCGTACCTAAGCTCAGCCTCATGCCTCCTGGTCTCATCCTCTTGCCTCCTGGTTTCATCCTCTTGCCTCCTAACCTCAATCTCATGCCTCCTAGTCTCACTCTCCTGCTTCCTAGCCTCAATCTCCTGCTTCCTAGCCTCAATCTTAGCAAGCTCAAGTCTAAATACCATATCTGGAGGCAGGCAGGAAGAGGGAGCTGCCACTACTGAAGGAGGGGGGGCAAAAACTGGGGAACCACCATGTGCACCACCCGAGGGCACTCCAATCTGCCAATTCTCATCCCTCTGTGGGAGAGTGCTAACCTCCGGTAACTGAGTGGACGGCACTGTGGGAGTCGAGTGAGAGGGGATCTGGGGAGGAACCCCCCCAAATGCCCTCTCCCCCGAAACCCCATGTCGCCCACGCAACACCCAGGAAATCAGCTCCCCCTTGGACATCCCTACTACATTGGAAATGCCCAAAACCTTGGCTATCAGGTGCAAGCCACAAACATCCACCCCAGTCAGCCTCTCCTCCGTCACGTGGTACCGCTTACTCACAAAAACTCTAGCATCCTCCTCACTGGTTACTAACGGCACACCTTCAAATGACATCTCTCGCTCATCGTCAGTTCTAATGCACGACATACTGAAGTCCACAAAAAAATTCTCGAGACAAAAGTGTTAAACTTCCTATGCAAGCACTAATTAGTAAATTAACTGGAGTCTCTTAAATGCTTTACTAATTGCCATACAAAAAAAATATTCTTCAATATGCACGCTAAAATACAAACAAACAAATGTTGTACAACTCTGCAAAAATTTATACTGTTCACAAAATCCTAAGCAAGGTCGCCATTTGTTACGAACTGGCACTCGGGTACACAAGGGCTCTCAATCAGGACTCGAATACGGCTCGCTGCCACAACGGAAACACACGATCCCAACCCCTGAGTACTGCCAGCCGAACAAAAAACACCAATACCCTCCAGAGTTCAATCTGCTATAACGGGGTATACAAGAACTCGGTACTAGTGTTCAACAACAGACTAATAAAGAGACAGGAATTATCTAGTCTGGTCAACAATCAAACAAAGAAGTAAGAAACAACAACACCAAAGAATAGTGTTGGCCGAAGCCGAAGTAATCCACCCTTGACTAAGAACTTAAGAAGTCCTCCACCCTCTACTTCGGATCGGCACTATTACGTTACGTTAATTAATAGTCCTTAAGCATCGAGCAAGGAATCTTCTGAAAAAAGTTAGATGCTTCTCGGATGCTCGTAAGAAGTACGTATCGGATTTTGAACAGTCATTCAATAAGCAAAAACACTGGCAATTAAATACTATTAAAGGTTTAAATTGGCATAAGAATAATTAAAAGAATATGCAATAGTAAATGGCAAACATTAAAAAGAAGTACTCCGCAAATGCAACGGCAATAGCCTACTCGGATTGTGCTCGTGGGCCACTAATCACTAAAGTAGCCAAGCTTGCAACACATGAAATCAATAGTGCATAAACAATATCATACATAAGGAAAGCTTCAATACTATTCTGTATCTACTAATCGAGTAAAGTCTAGCTGGGGTACTGTGGGCAAAAGGTAGCAGTGACTGAGCAAAAACGGCTCGTAGCCTAGCGAAGTCCTTACAACTGTTTAAAGTATTACGTTAAAACTGACAAGTGCACTTTGAGAAATCCAGATCCCTTGTATCTGGTTTTCTCCTGGCTCCTTGACAAAGTAAAAACAAACTGTTAATAAAATACAGGGTGGTTAGGCTCTTGCCCTCACGCACTGTAAATTATTAACTCAACACAGTCAGCCGCGAAGACAACCTAGGCTTCACTGAACCGAAACGAGTATGCAGGTTTATCGCTTAACCACTGCATCAAACAACAACTCGTAACACAGAAAAGCCTTACCCCAGTCTAGCATTACCTAGACCAGCAGAAAACAGGAATAATAATAATAACACACAGGGAAATGCATATACAAGTGCAACAAACATAAATCAATCCTATTCTAAGTTAACCCCTCCAAAATAGGCTATCTAATAGGCAAGTATCTCGTGAGAACTCAAGCGATAATACGTTGGCTGACTAGCTCTGCACCAACGGGACCATGGAAGTTAAACAGGCAGGGAAAAGAGGAGATAAGAATGTAAGGTAGTAGAGAAAGTTCACATCAGTCAGAAGAATATATATAGTTAGCAAGGGAAATGAGAAGTCGCTCTGCCTAATGAGTTCTGATGAAAAAATGGCTAGACTTCCCTTTTTATACCCGGCCCTCTAGTGAGCCCAATGTGAACTACTAAGGACCGCCCACTGACAACCATTACGTAATTTCTCTCTCTCCTCTGGGATAGACAAAGGCTCCCCTAGCACTGAGGGGAGGGGGGGGGGGAGTGCTAGTGAGTTAGGCCCACCTCCCGCCTGGCGCACCCACTGACCCCCAACGGTGGCTGTTTCTCTTCCCATCATTACAAATAAGTTTTACACACAATACTTATAACTAATGATATAAAATAGAACTCGTTGACTCAGATGAAAACAAAATACATATTCATAATACTTATAGTACAACGGCTCACATGAACTAAGTTAGGAAACTCTACATAGACTACAGCCAAAGTTCCTGCCCTGACGATCCTAGCGAGAGTGGGGCATGACTAGGCGTTCTGTACAGCATGCTCACACGTGGACATGCGTCACAGATGCAGGAGAGGTTAGACACAGAGAATGACTATGAAGTTACAAAGAACCAAAGTTGAGGTAGACGGGGGTAGGTACACAAGGGGACAAGTGGGCACGGTACACAGGGAGGAATCTAGCGAGTTAAAGTTGTCTCGTAGCCTGAAGCTCGTTCCCGCTTCTGATGAGAAAAAAGTCACTGAATGGTTCCAGAGATTTGAAAAGAAAGCACGGGAGTTTGAGTGGCCACGGGAACGCTGGGCGGCATTGGTGGCAAATGTTCTCAAGAGAAAAGGGCTCGAGGCATATGATAGGATGTCAGCAGAGGACTTAGCAGAGTATGATAATTTAAAGCAGGCTATCCTAAAGGCTTATGAACTCAGACCAGAAGCCTATCGCCTTAAATTTTGTAATGCAAGGAAGAAGCCTAATCATACTCATGTTGAGTTTGCTAAGTACCTCCGTGATTGTTTGTCTTGTTGGCTTTTGAGTGAAAATGTAACCAATTTAAATGAGGCAGTTGAGCTTTTCCTGCTAGAACACTTTACCAACAATGTCGACAAAGAGCTTTGCCAAATGATCCGTGAGAAGCGCCCCGGCAAGCTGTCTGATGCTGCCGTGTGGGCTGACGATCGAGTGTTGGCAACCAAGGGTTTTACTGATCGTGCCAGATATGTACCCCCCCCCCCCACGACTGCACGTGACGAGAAGTACCGAGCAGAGGGAAGTGGAGGGTACAGTAATAGTGGCCCTGGTCCCACACGTAATAATAACGGTGGAGACAAACAAAAACCACAAAATTCAGCCCAACCTGATTCCAGTGTTGTTAGGTGTTATGGGTGTAAACAGACCGGACATATTAAACCAAACTCTCCCCAGGCAAAGTCTTCTGCAGCGCTTGCTAAGCCTGTGTCGTTAGTGGTTGGTATCCAGGGAGGAGGGGATGAATCTTTGTTACCGAGGTTGGAAGCAGACCGAAGGGTGAAGCATGGGGTGCCCACGGCCGTGGCACAGCCTGCCCCCGACAAAGTGTCTCAACTAGGTACCATTGCAGGTCCAGAAGCCTCGCTCGCTTGGTGCCAGGCTTTCGTTCATGAGGGTGAAATAGAGCTGTGTGGGAAGGTGTATCCAGTCAAGGTTCTTAGGGATTCGGGAGCTAAGCAGTGCATGTGTTTGAACTTGACGGGGAAGCCTATAAAATCTGACGAGTTTGTGTTATGTCGAGGTGTAAACACTGAGGCCTGTTATAGCCTCGTTCCTGTTCATCTTAGGTATCCTGTAGTCACGGCGACGGCGAAGGTAGCGGTCGTGGACACATTACCTGTGGAGGGGATTGATTTTCTGCTTGGAGCAGATATGGCAGGGAGTAGAGTCTTTCCACCTCCGGTAGTGGTGTCGGAGCAGGTACAGCCGGAGGAGAGGAACAAGGAGGCTAAGAAGCTGCCTTCCGATTTGTTTCCGGTGTGTGAGGGCATGAGATCTATGGCCCAGGTTGCACAGCCAGAGGAATTGTTTGGGGAGGAGATAGATCTGATCGAGGGGATGTACAGTAATGAATCTGCATCACCCATAGATTCGACTGATCTGCAGGGTGCCGAGGGTGTGCAGGACGAGGAGGAAGGCTCAGCGGAAAGCTCCTCACTCGTTTCACCCGGTGCCAGAGGTGATACTGAAGGGAGCGATCGGGTCCCTACGGGAGGACCGGTTGATCCTGTATCATCGAATCAGATCGACTTGGAGGCTATACCTAATCTTACCACCGTGCTACCGGGGGAGATTGGTGAGGCGCCGCAGAGTGATGCTTTATTAACACACTTGTTTTCTAAGGTCGGGGAGAGTACTTCAGACAGACGTAAGACCCATCAGACCTGCCATATTAACATGTTGAAGAGGTACTATCGTGCGGCGGGCACACAGGCTATGTCACCTAGAGGGGCTAGCCGAGAGAGTTGCCTGGGCGCCGATCAGTCACCTGCTGGTGTTAACGGGGAGTTGTCGGAGGCAGTTTGTGCTACTGTATCCGCTCAGAACGGGTCAGTGGGGAAAGTTGAGTCAGATACGGTCAATTTCTTGCCTATGTTATTGACTGGAGAGTTGGAGTCGGAGGTGCAGGGTGAGCCCGGGCCTGGTGGATGGTGGTTGGATAACCCAGGTCCCGGGGCTAGCGGTTCATGCACTGTGGGAACGCCAGGCAAGGCTCCTGCAGTGCCTCTCAACCCCCCTCTGCACTCTCCCCAATTCTCCGGTCCCAGGGACCAGGATGCCGTGTCTCGTTGCCCTGTCCTGGTTGTAGAAGGCACGAATGAGGAGCAGGAGGAGGAGAGGGAGCTTTTCCCATGTGAGGCTGTGCCGGCTGGGACATGGGCCGAGAACGGGTACCTGGCCCTGCGGGAGAAATTGACCCATTTACCTCCGGAAAGGGTTGAGGAGATGTTTACTACCTTGTGGGCTTTTCCACACATGTTCGGGGATGCACCAGGTTTGACATCTTGGGCGGTGCATGACATCGATGTGGGAGAGAATAAGCCTATAAAATTACCACCTTATAGAGTTAATCCACAGAAGCAGCTCGCTCTTGACGCTGAGCTGAGGTATATGGTTGACAAGGGCCTCATCAAGAAAGGCTGGAGTGAGTGGTCAAGCCCAGTAACTTTGCAGCCTAAGCCTGATGGTAAGATACGCTTCTGTGTCGATTTTCGCAAAGTAAATTTACTCTCCAAGACAGATACCTACCCTTTACCGAGAATTGATGACTCAGTAGACAAGATTGGGGCAGCCACGTTCATCACAAAAGTGGACTTAGTTAAAGGCTATTGGCAAGTCCCACTAACTGAACGTGCCAAAAAAATCGCTAGTTTTGTGGTGGGTGGAGGAGTGTATCAGTGCCAGGTAATGCCGTACGGCTTGAAGAATGCTCCCGCCACATTTCAGCGGTTAATGGACAGGGTTGTGCATGATGTCCCCAATTGTTTAGTCTACATGATGTTGTTGTTTATGACACAAATTGGACCGACCATTTGGCCAATGTGGGTGAGCTTTTCCGGAAGTTGTCTGAGGCTGGTTTAGTGGTCAACCTGGCAAAGTGCGAGTTCATGCAGGCTCGAGTGCAATATCTGGGTTATGTTGTTGGCCACGGCCAGGTCTGTCCCCCTCGGGCGAAGATGGAGGCTATCCAGAGTTTCCGAGCACCTCATAATAAGAAAGCCGTGCAACGTTTCCTTGGCATGATAGGCTATTATCGCCGGTTCATCCAAGGATATTCCACCGTGCTTGCCCCATTGACAAATTTGCTACAAAAGAACAAACCGTTTAAATGGACAACAGAGTGTGAGCAGGCTTTCAAAGATGTCAAAAGCCTCCTCTGTTGCCATCCTATATTACGTGCCCCAGATTTCAACAGGCCTTTCGTCTTGGCAGTAGACGCGAGCGATGTGGGTGCCGGCTCTGTGTTGATGCAAGAGTTCGGAGATGATGTTGAGCACCCCATTTCCTACTTTTCAAAAAAGTTTAACCGACCACAAAATAATTATTCTGTGATCAAAAGGGAGTTGCTAGCTATTATTTTTAGTTTACACCATTTCGCTGTTTATTTGCCACCCTATGGGCCCGTGCTCAGAATCTACTCTGACCATCTTCCTCTGCAGTTTCTTAATAGGCTCAAGGACAAAAACCAGAGACTTACTCGCTGGAGTTTGATGTTGCAAGAATATCATCTCGATGTTAGGCACATCAAAGGAGTACAAAGGAAATCAAGCAACAATAGGTCTAGTGACCCTTCTAGGCTGCTTGTCCTCCAAAACACTGAGGATCAAGTGTCCAAACAGTGGTTTAGAGTGGGTAAGGGAACATTGGAAAGGGAACTACTGCCCTGGAACTAATGTCCGTGGCAGGATTAGGAAGTTAGTAGGGGACAGATGGGTTTGTAACTGAGGGGGGGATAAAATAAAGTTATTCATTTACAAACGCAGTCAGTCACGGGTTTGATGCGAGATATTTGTCTAAGCAGAGTTTAAATGAATCAACGGTGCTGCATTCTATTATGTCTCAGGGAAGCCCATTCCACAAGTTGACAACTCGATTGAAGAAGAAATTCTTAGATTCGTGTGAGTTAAAAAAATTACCAATAATTTTGCAACCGTTTCCCCGCGTGTAATTAGATTGGTCGATAGTGAAGTACTTACTACAGTTCATATTGTCGATGCCTTTGATGATTTTGAACACTTGAATTAAGTCACCTCTTAATCTGCGCTGGGTTAAAGGAAATAGATTTAATTCTCTAAGATGCTCTTCGTATGGTTTGTTCTTTAGGCTAGGTATCATTTTGGTAACTCTACGTTGAACTCGTTCTAGCTTGTTTATATCTTTTTGGTAATAAGGGCACCAGGATTGAACGCAGTATTCCAGAAGAGGGCGGACTAAGGAATTGTAAAGGGTTAGGATAACTTCTTTGGATTTATGCTCAAATGACCTGCCTATAAAGCCAATTATTTTGTTTGCCTTCTTAACAACTTCTGAACATTGTTGACTCGGTTTTAGGTTACTCGATATTGTTACTCCCAGATCGGTTTCTCTGTTTACATTCTTAAGCTGAGTGCCATTCATCGAATAGTTTGCTTTCTCATTTAGGTATCCGATATGTAGTACTTTACATTTATCCGCATTGAAACTCATTTGCCAAATTTGGGCCCAACATGACAATTTATCTAAATTGTGTTGCATATCGTCAACTTGTTCATTTGAGAGTACGCTATTTGCAATTTTTGTATCGTCAGCAAATTTTGAGATTGTACAGGTGAGACCCTCATCTATGTCGTTGATGTAAATTAGAAAGAGAATTGGTCCTAGTACCGATCCCTGGGGTACCCCGCTACTTACATTGGTCCATTTAGATGCCTTACCGTTTATGACTACTCTTTGCTTTCTGTCGCTGAGCCAATTTTCTATCCATTTCAACACACCGTCTTGTATTCCATGCGCTTTTAGTTTTAGCAGTAAACGTTTGTGGGGGAACTTTGTCAAAGGCCTTTTGAAAATCAAGGTATATAATATCTACAGCTTTACTCTCATCGTAGAGGTTGAGGATATCGTGGAAGAAGTCTAAGAGGTTTGTTAAACAGGAACGTTTTTTACGAAAGCTGTGTTGAGTATATTTAAGTAAGTTATTTGCCTCTAAGTGATTTACGAGTCTGTCTCTTATGACCGTTTCTAGCATTTTACATACAATTGAGGTTAAGCTAATTGGACGATAGTTACGGGGTAGGGATTTGCTGCCTTTTTTTAATATCGGTGTTACGTTGGCTAGCTTCCACTGATCAGGCATAGTCCCAGACTGCAAGGATTCATTGAATAGCATTGTCAGTGGTTTGGAGAGCTCATCCTTAGCTTCCTTTAGAACTCTAGGCGAGATTGTATCAGGTCCAGGCATTTTATTTACCTTGAGTTTATCTAAACAATTCAATACTTCTCTCTCTGTAACGGTGATATTGCTTAGAACATCTGAATTATCAATCTGAATCGGCGATGGTGTAGGGATATCACTGAGGTCTTCGGTTGTAAAAACTGATGCAAAGAAGGTATTGAGGGCATTACTCATTTGTACTTCGTCTTTGGTGTATTCTCCATTTTCATCGACTAACGGTCCAACAGTTGAAGTAACTACTTTTTTCTTTCTGATATAACTATAGAATTCTTTCGGGTTTGTTTTACTTTGATTCGCAACATGTAACTCCAGGGTCTTTTTACTTTGCTTAATTAACTTTTTGGCTTTGCGTCGTAGCTCTACAAATTTCAAATTTCACCCGTTCTTCATCATTTTGTGAGGATTTTAATCTATCATTAGCAAATTTTTTAGCAAGCAGACAGTCTGAAATATATTTATTCCACCATTTGGGCTTATCATTATGGCCTGGACGCCGTAATTTCGATGGTATGCAGTCTTGCACTGCCTTAAGGTAAGTGGTTGTGAAACACTCCCAAGATGTATTTATGTCGTTATTGTTAGTCAGAAAGCTCCAGTCAGTTTCTTTAAGCTTTGATTTAAGTTTATGAAAATTTGCTTTCTTGAAATTAGGGACTTGCTCAATGCTGCTATTTGATTTATTGCTAGTAAACTTTAAAGTGAAAGTTATCGTATGATGGACGCTGTTACTGAATTCATCACCAACATTCAAATTCTCTATTAATTCTTTTGTTGCGAGTACAAGGTCAAGCACATTATTACCACGGGTCGGAGATTGTACAAATTGATAAAGTAAACTCTCTTGCAAGTTAGCATAGAGGTCGTGTCCAGAGTGTGAAGTAAGAATATCGCCCCATTTAGTCATGGGTAAGTTGAAATCGCCAAGAATTACGGTATCTTGTATGTTAGTTATTTCTGCAATTTGTTCATAAATTTCACTGTCAGTTTGCACTGATTGAGCTGGGGGTCTGTATAATAAAGCTAGTGTTATTTTAGTTTCTCGTTTATTATTTAATAGTACGTAAGATATGTCTATATTCGCAATTTGAGGTTTTGACATTAAGACGGGATTAAGACTTTCCTTTATAAAAAACAGAACTCCTCCTCCATTTCTATTGATCCGACTTTTCTCAAACATTGTATAACCAGAAAACGTATATTCGGCTAAAAAGTCTCTGTCTTCCGTATTTAACCAAGATTCTGTAATGCCGATTATATCATAATGTTCTGTAAACACGATTTCCTCTAGATCTGAAAATTTATTGCGTATGCTACGAGCATTTACATAAAACACCTTAAGAGTATTAGAGTTGGATGTTACTGATTGTGCATTGTCTGAATTTTCAGTTCGTATTTGACTTACACTACCCCCGGATACCCCCGGTTGACCCCGTTTTTTTAACGGAAATCCTTGACTGCATCGTTCAGCAGACGACCAAGACGTGCAGCTCCTACTTCATGGAGATGTACACCATCTCCTGAAAACAAAGATTTATCATAGTAAAAATGATCCCACGTGTCGACAAAGCCGATGTCCTCCTCCCTGCAAAGTTTGGCTAGTCGGCGATTTGTACTGGTAGCTATGTTGTAGAATCGGTTTTCTACATCAATCCGGGGAACAATTCCTGAAATTATGATTCTATTAGATTTTTCCTTGAAGGACCTGATCAGCCGCCGGTACTTGCAAAGTAGTTCCTCTGACCGCGTCCGTTGGACATCGTTAGATCCAACGTGGATGACGTACGTAGTGCTTGCGGGGGCGAGCCTGGAAACCTCTTCCACAGCCGCAACAATGTCGTCCACGCCGCCACCTGGGATACAGAATCGCTTTCTGGTCCTGGGTGCCCTGGCGCAGAACTCGGTTAATTGGCCACGGACCATGGAGTTGCCCACAAGCCGAACTTCTTCCGTTTCCTCTTCCTCGTCAATAGCAAGAATTTTGAAGCAGTTTTGGCATGTTGTCGGGATGACCTTCCTGGTACTGGTACTGGGATGCACATTGTTTCTCACTAACTGAAAGTTGTCCTGGGGGGGAGTGAGAGTCATTATTATTTTCTGCAACATCTAAGGTAGCTGCTGGTGTGGGTACCGGTACCGGTACTGTATGCACTGGAATGGCGGTTGACATCGTAGTGGTTTCTTGCGACGAGGGCACTCCTATGTTGAGTGTGGCAAATTCTTGAAGGGATTCAAGCTTCGTAGTCAGGGCATCGATCTTGCGGTGAGCTGCATTCAATTCATCCGCAATCTTCTCTCGGAGCTGGCAAAATCTACAAATTTGGACATCAGTATCAACAAACATGGTAGGGCCAAATTTACCGGAACAACTCGTGCAGGTTCGTTGCGGCGCCATGACGATATAATCACAATATGCCTGAAAATCACACAAATTTATGTTAGCAATGTGATACAATTAATTCCTGAAAATCACAAAATTTTGTTAGCAATGTGATACAATTAATTCCTGAAAATCACAAAATTTTGTTAGCAATATGATAAAATTAATATGCCTGTAAATCACAAAAAATATGTTAGCAATAGAACACAATGTATGCCTGAAAAAAAAAATTATGTTAGCAGTATGACACAGTTAAAGCCTGAAAATCACAAATGGACTAGAAATGTGTTACAAAATTTACTGGGAAAAAAAAAAAAGTGGAAGAGGGTTAATGTAGCCTAGTGAGAAAACTGGAAAACAGTATACAGTACAGTAACAACAAGTATTTGTTAGCAATATGGTACAATTAATGCTTGTAAATCACAAAAAGAATATGTTAATCACAAAAAGAATATTATGCCTGTAAATCACAAAAAATATGTTATCAATAGAACACAATTTATGCCTGAAAATAAAACAAAAATTGATGTTGGCAGTATGACACAGTTAAAGCCTGAAAATTGCAAATGGACTAGTAATTTGTTACAAAATTTACTGGAAAAAAAGTGGGAGAGGGTTAATTTAGCCTAGTGAGAAAACTGGAAAGCAGTATACAGTACAGTAACAAAAATATTGGTTAGCAATATGGTACAATTAATGCCTGTTAATCACAAAAAGAATATGTTAGCAATAGAACACAATTTTATGCCTGAAAATAAAAATAAAATTATGTTAGCAGTATAACACAGTTAGGCTAAAGCCTGTATATTAGTTTATACAGTGGTCGACACAATAATAATAATAATGGAGTTAGTAATATCCCTGGCAAGAGTGTGAGAGGCCTATTAATATGGTGACAAGTATCTGAAATGCGATTAATAAATAGGCTATCAAAAAGTATTACAGTAACTAAATTATTCTAACCCAATATTAAAACTATCTTGACAAATGTTAGTGTGTGAGATTTATATAGATAACAAGATAAAAAGTTCAACCAAGTACAGTATTGGCTAGACTTTGATATATAAAATACAAGAAGAGGGTTTGTTTATGCGTACAGAGGTGGCGCTGGTATCGGCGGCGTCTCTACTAACTTGACAAATAGAATTTGAAAAACAAACGTTTATCAGTCAAAACTACAGTACAATGTCATGCAATATAATTACTGGGTGGTTTGCTAAGCACTTAACTACAGTGAGGGCTAAAATATCTACAATAAGTGCTAGAACTTTATAATATGAAACAAGCAAGTAGTTTGTTTACTTTAGAGCGTCGTCACTAACCGGTACAAAACAAAACAGTCTCGATAAACAAACGTTTATCAGTCAAAAACACAGCAAAATTACATGCAAAGCAACTACAGGGCAGTTAAGCTAGAGCTTAGCTACAGCTCATGCAAACAAATAAGGGGATGAGTAATGGAGTACTCAAGTTATGGGCAAATTTCGAGCAGCGAGAGCGAACTGCTGTTGGCGGGTTGGCGCGTCGGGCTCGAGGATTGGGGAAGAGGTCGTGGGATGGGTTGGAAGGAGTAGGTGTGGAGGTGATTGGTTTTGGGGAAGAGTGTAGGGAACATGAGGAACAGGTCCAGGTGTTTGTGTAGTGTCCCATGGAGGCAAGTGTTGTGCATGTGAAGTGGGTCCAGCTCCCGCAGGAATTGCAGAGAACTGAACCCTTCATCTGTCGGCTCGAAATGATTGGCTTAGAGTATGTCAGACATAGGTATGTGTTAGTGGGTCCAGGGTTGCTCTCTATATATCCAGCTAGAAGGCGTCTTCGAGAAATAACCGCCGGAGGAGCATTTCTCGGTGTGGAAAAAATTATAGTTGTGTGTGTTGTGTTGAGAATGTGGTACTTGCCCGGGCAACCAAAGCCATATCCCAGGATCTCGTGCCCCCAGGAGGGGGGCAGGGGGGCGTTGTTGCGGTTTGGCCCCCCTCGGTGCCCCTCTGTGATTTGCAGCTCCGGAGAGGGGGGGGGGGGTCCCACGACGTAGACTAGATCACACTAAAGACCAGTCAGAGGGTTAATTGAGGTGGTCTCTTCCCTCTTAATTATCACGGATATTTCATAAGCTGTATATAATCATCTAAAGATAGCAACAATAAACTGGCAAAATGCGTCATGATCCTGAAGGGCTTATGGGCCTTTTAAACCTGTGTATAATACTATTAGCTGGATTAAAGTGAACAGGCGTCCTCAGTGGGTTAATGAGGGTTTTTTCTGGATCCCCTTTCTCCCTCATGTTAATACCCATTTGTTTTAAGATTTTCAGACGTTTGCCCATTATTTTTGTAATTTTAAGATCATTCGCCCCATTGCTTTGTCAGTTTTATGACCTTTCCTGCCATTCAGGTGTTTTTCTTTTCCTGGCGAGCAATAGTGACCATGCAATAAAGGAGGAAACGGCCTTTGGCCTAGACATTATGCTACCACAAAATATACAAATTTATCTCAATGGGGGTTTTCAAGGATATTTGTTTAAGATTAATGGAGGTCTAGTGACATAACCTAAAATGAAATAAATTAATAAATAATCTCTATCTATTGCCGGACGCCTTACTCCCCTTAATGGGGGTGGCCATACGCAAAATGCCCCCAAGCGGACGTATCCCCTGTAAGAGGGACAACCCATGCCAGTTAACTAAAGGACTTACAGGATTGACCACTCAATTTAGGGTCCATCCGACTGACTCGAGAGGCCTTTTATGTATTCTTTTAGCACTATTTTTCTACAGTGGTGTGCGGCTAATCCATCCACTAACCTGCTTCACCCTAAGGTGGCAGTACGGATTTGTATAAGGTTTACTCCCCTAGACAGGTTGCCGACCAAGGCTGATGAGTCCCATCCACCCGGTTTTTTAAAAGGTTATCTCCCCTAGATGGGTTGCCAACCAAGACTAACGAGTCCCATCCACCCATAATAAATATAATACAGAAATTATCTCTTTAACATTTTATTTGAACAGGTTTGTGACGTTAGTAATGAACCTTTTATGAACATTGTACATATAATATCGTACAGACACTGGAAGAGAAGAAGCGAAGGACGACCAAGAGCTTCCAGATAACTCAGCAGCCTCAGTTTGCCAGGTTCAACAGAAACCGTAACATATTGCCTGGTAAGACCTCTCTCTCTCTCTATATATATATATATATATATATATATATATATATATATATATATATATATATATATATATATATATATATAAATATATATATATATGTTGGTAAAGCCCGGTAATAAATTTTCTTTAATACATACGAGGTTGAAAGAAATGGCAATTTCTGAGTTGGAAATGTTATTATTCAAAGTTTCCAGGTCTCTGATGAGTTTTCGCTGGGTGGCAGGAAGTAGATGAAGGAGATGAGCAAAATTCATGGTGGTACAGGGTTACATTAAAGTACATGAAGATACAGGATATACGACGTGTTTCACGGGACAACCAGCATTATCAAGTAAGGAAGGAATGATATAAAAGGTAAACAGGGAGGGTATATATAGAGGGTGGAGGATCAGAGGAGGCGGAAAACAGGGGGCAAAAGTCTGCTATTGGTGGAAGGGTTAACTAGGAGAGAGAAAGGGGGTAACCGCTTCACGCATGCGCACTGGATGCGGGATGGTGGTCAGTAGGTGGGGTCGAAGCTGATTGGCTGCGTGTCGAGGGGCGTGGCCTAAGTTGTGTGGCGCCTGCAGAAGACGAAGCTGAAGGAGGTAGCGCGGGGGGCTGCGTCAAGGGCACCGGCGGGCGAGGCGGGGTGTTAGGTCCTGTAGGGTAGTGCCTTTTGGCAGAAGGAAGGATCTGAAGGTCCAGAGTTTGGTTGTTGATGTTGGGATGTAAGGCTTGGATATATAAAGCTTCGAGTATAGGTAATCTCCTTGGGTCACTTTCTTTATCGAGTATGGTGGTGTGTTTCTCTAACTCGTTGCGTCTGAGGTGAGGGTGGTTAGGGGTGAGATAGTGGTCTTTGATGGCTCCAGCCTGAAGGTGAAGAGTTAACCGACGTGAAAGACGAGTCTGCGTCATACCAATATAGGAATGAGGTCCACAGTCCTCATAATTACAGGTATGTTGGTAAATGACGTGATCGTCGGTCATCGGGCTCTTTATCTTGGTGGAGGCTGGTTTGTTGCGGAGAACGAGGTTGGAGGTCTTGGGGGATTTGTAATAAATTATTAATTTGATTTTGTTTTCCGGGTTGGTTGGGTGTACATGCTTGGAGATTATTTCTTTTAAGACGGCCTCGTCATTTTTGTGTTCAGAGGACATGTAATTGCGGTAGAAGATCTTAATTTCATTGGGGGGGTCAATGTTGGGAGGGCTTTGGGTGTACCATTTTTCAAGATGGTGGTTGATGGTGCTGGAGATGTCGGAGTTGGAGTATCCGTTATTTACTAAAACTTGGGATAGTCTTTCTAGTTCCTGGTGGGTGTCGGCCCAGGTAGAGCAGTGCGTGAGGGCTCTCCTAACATAGGCGGAGATGGAGGATAGAAGATAACGGCGGGGGCATTCACTATCGCCGTTGAGGCATTGTCCTGTGTTAGTTGGTTTAATGTAGACGGTGGGTTTGAACCACCGATAGATACGTGGATGACATCTTCGTGCAAATCAAGGATTTCCACGAACTACAGGAACTCCAGCGTCGCTTCATGACCTCCTCCGGACTTAACTTCACCTTTGAAAAATCAAACAATGGACAACTCCCCTTCCTCGACATCCTCGTAGCTCTGAACGACCATGGGTTCAAAACCACCGTCTACATTAAACCAACTAACACAGGACAATGCCTCAACGGCGATAGTGAATGCCCCCGCCGTTATCTTCTATCCTCCATCTCCGCCTATGTTAGGAGAGCCCTCACGCACTTCTCTACCTGGGCCGACACCCACCAGGAACTAGAAAGACTATCCCAAGTTTTAGTAAATAACGGATACTCCAACTCCGACATCTCCAGCACCATCAACCACCATCTTGAAAAATGGTACACCCAAAGCCCTCCCAACATTGACCCCCCCAATGAAATTAAGATCTTCTACCGCAATTACATGTCCTCTGAACACAAAAATGACGAGGCCGTCTTAAAAGAAATAATCTCCAAGCATGTACACCCAACCAACCCGGAAAACAAAATCAAATTAATAATTTATTACAAATCCCCCCAAGACCTCCAACCTCGTTCTCCGCAACAAACCAGCCTCCACCAAGATAAAGAGCCCGATGACCGACGATCACGTCATTTACCAACATACCTGTAATTATGAGGACTGTGGACCTCATTCCTATATTGGTATGACGCAGACTCGTCTTTCACGTCGGTTAACTCTTCACCTTCAGGCTGGAGCCATCAAAGACCACTATCTCACCCCTAACCACCCTCACCTCACACGCAACGAGTTAGAGAAACACACCACCATACTCGATAAAGAAAGTGACCCAAGGAGATTACCTATACTCGAAGCTTTATATATCCAAGCCTTACATCCCAACATCAACAACCAAACTCTGGACCTTCAGATCCTTCCTTCTGCCAAAAGGCACTACCCTACAGGACCTAACACCCCTCCTCGCCCCCCGGTGCCCTTGACGCAGCCCCCCGCGCTACCTCCTTCAGCTTCGTCTTCTGCAGGCGCCACACAACTTAGGCCACGCCCCTCGACACGCAGCCAATCAGCTTCGACCCCTCCTACTGACCACCATCCCGCATCCAGTGCGCATGCGTGAAGCGGTTACCCCCTTTCTCTCTCCTAGTTAACCCTTCCACCAATAGCAGACTTTTGCCCCCTGTTTTCTGCCTCCTCTGATCCTCCACCCTCTATATATACCCTCCCTGTTTACCTTTTATATCATTCCTTCCTTACTTGATAATGCTGGTAGTCCAGTGAAACGCGTCGTATATCCTGTATCTTCATGTACTTTAATGTAACCCTGTACCACCATGAATTTTGCTCATCTCCTTCATCTACTTCCTGCCACCCAGCGAAAACTCATCAGAGACCTGGAAACTTTGAATAATAAAATTTCCAACGCAGAAATTGCCATTTCTTTCAACCTCGTCTGTATTAAAGAAAATATATATATATATATATATATATATATATATATGGCCTATATATAATATATATATATATATATATATATATATATATATATATATATATATATATATATATAATTTCTTCTAATGTTCTTTTGGAATAAGTCGTACAATTATTTCAGTACTGACATATTTATATTGTGTATGTTATAATTTATTTTATGTTATATTGTTATTGGTATTACTATGTTATTATTATTAATACATTTATCAACATCCTCATACTGTAATACTGTAATACTGTAATAATTCTTAAAATATTATGATCATGAAAGTAATGGGTTTGATATGCCGTCTCCCTCCTTTAAATACTGTAATCATTCCTAAAATATTATGATCATGGAAGTAATGGGTTTGATATGCCGTCTCCCTCCTTTAAATACTGTAATAATTCTTGAAATATTATGATCATGGAAGTAATGGGTTTGATATGCCGTCTCCCTCCTTTAAATACTGTAATCATTCCTAAAATATTATGATCATGAAAGTAAACAGTTTGATATAGGCTACCGTCTTTATAATGTGGTGGTGGTTTGTTTTGTTATCAGAGGACGAGAGATTGGTGTTCCTGCAAGACTTGGGTGAGGGTCGAGTCTCTCAGTACATCAACATTGTCCACCTAACGGTACGAAAAGTCTGAATATTGACAAAGTAATGGGGGCGAAAGGTCTCAAAATCGCCAAACTAGTGAACGAACGTCTTTAAATCGCAAAACTAATGGGTATAACCATGAGGTAGAAGGGGGTCCATAAAAAGCGAGTACCACCCTTTACTTGTCCTAGTTGTCAGGCTAGGTATGTTGGTTGCACTAGTCGATCATTCAAAATTCGATTATTTGAGCACATCGTGAAAAGTTACAGATCCGGCCAGTTATTACAAAAGATGTCATTCTCTGCGATCCGAAATCACCACATGATAAGGATAATTTTTTCACAGAGAATGATTTCCAGATCATAGCCAAATTTAGGAGTCAAAGTCATACATTGACAGGTGAGAAAATGTTAATTCATAAACTCAATCCCGAAACAAATCTTGCTAACAACAGTTGAACTAAGTCTGTGTCATGGGTGGTTCATTTGAAGTTTATGGGTGGTTCAAAGATTTACTTGTTTCTCATACTCTCTTTCCTCTGTCATTTCTATTCATCTTTGGTTCAGTGCATTGGTGACTTTTGTATTGGCTGGCTGTTCTTGGATTGGTTCCTTGTCATAATATTATATGGTAAGCCTGCTGATTATTTATATATAGATGTGCTTTTTGCTATGTATTTTTTTCGATTAGGGACTTCTATAATTAATGGGTTGACTGAAGAAATTTAGTAAGGGCTAGTATATAGTCCATTCTTGATGACTTAATTTATTTGTGTACAATTTTTTCAAAGAAGTAATATTTTTTATTAACTTTGTTGATATTACTTGGTTTACAATATTAACGTAAAACAAAATATTCTTTTGTATTTTTTAGATTTCAGTTTTAATTGCAATTTTATAGTTAAACTAGTTTAATTAGTATATTTACAGTGGATCGATTATTATATTATCACTTTAAATTTAACTATTATTTTAAATGTTCAAAGAATTTTTGATTGAAGTGTGGTAGTCTGGTTCTTGGGGTTTACTTATATAATGTTACTGAAGAGATAAATTTTGTAGAATATAATTATGAAATTGTTTTACCTTGATATTTGATATGACTGAGGTGATACATATTTTATAAACTGTCGTATGATATTTTTCTTTTATAAACTATCAATTATATTGTTTTCTTATAAATTGTCATATGCAATTAGTGGTGCTTATTTAGTATTTAAAGCATCTTGCTATTAATTTAGGTTTTAGTGTCTGTTAGACTTAGCATTTGCATATATGAACTTGAGCTGAGGTTATGTTCTGTCCATGTTGAGTGATTGTTTTCAGTCTTTATATTTAGTTCACGGTATACAGATATCTACCACAATTAGTGTTTGCTTTGTTAATAATTAAAGTTATATTTGTATTAATTTAGAATTTTTATGTGAAACTTTCAATTTGTGTACTTATTCAGTCATTATAGATAATTTGAATCAGTCATTCTTATTCTTAGCTTGTGATTGTTAAAAGTTTTGCACTGAGTTGTTATTTCTGCTATGCTTATGTAGCTGCTGCAGGTTCTCGTACAAGGATTGTGTATTAGATAAGAACTATTTTGAAATATAATATAGATTTCTGAATAATTAACAAAATTTGAATTGAATTAATTACATTTGTGGTCCCATTGTTGTTGAATTTCTACAGGTATGTTTTCTTTTAATAGTGATCTTGGGTTTTCCTGATGATGGCTGCGAGACGTTAGCCGAAAATTTGAGAAATAAATAAATAAGATGTTTCCAAGCATCCTTTTCCTCCTTACCCTTCTAATATATATATACAGTATATATTATCTAACATAATCAACCTCCGATTTAGTTTCCAATCTCAATGCAAAAGGAGCCTCAATACTGTACGAGAAAAAAACGTGTTCATCGAAAATTGCCGGAAAATGAGCTCGTGTGACACCGGCTTCAGGGTCCGTCCGACTTCGAAACTGTTCATACTTTTGATATTTTACGGTGTGCATGTACAGTTGCCCACATAATTTGTGTTCCTCTTCGTAACCATATACATGGTTACAAACTTACAATCTACAAATGTTTAAATCCAGTTGTTACAAACATTTTATGAATGGAGGATGCCTTTAGGCACATGGACCTTTTGTTTTATCTGTGTTTTTCCTTCCTCCGTTCATTGTCTCTTAAAAAAAAAAAAAAAAAAAAAAACATGGAAATATACTGTCCCTGATTGAATTACGAGTGTAGTTTCATATGCAGTAGTTAAGGGGAGGCAGTTGTTTTTTCGAGTCCTCCTCCTCCTCCTCCCTCATGTTTAGCCCAATTAGTTATGAGATTTCAAGACATTCACCACATTAGTTTGGCGATTTTCAGGCCTTTTGCCCTTTTTCTTTGCCAATATTAAGACCTTTCGTGCCATTTAGGTGTCGATTTTTTTTCCTGGCGAGCGATAGCGAACCTGTATTTGAAGGAATCGGCCTTTGGCCGGGACATTTGTCTACTGAAAAATGTACAAAAAACAGTAAATTATGCTGCACAATGCCGTCTGAGCTCCCTTAACTCATCTCATTTGTCAACCGGTATTAAATCTCCCCCCCCCCCCCCCCCCGCCACCCTTCCTCTTAAAGCAGCGTTTCCCAACCTGGGGGGCGTTTGACAATGCTGGGGGGGGGCCGTGGGGTAATCAAAGTTCAAAATAGGGCTAGGCCATTCAAATGTATACAGGATAATTCCTAAGATGTGTATGAATAAGATACTTTGATAGGAAAACTTCACAACCAGCGTCATTCCGAGGAACCACATGTAGTGTTGCCATAACACCATCAATCAGTTTTGATCCTTGCATAACGATTGGTTTATTTTTCGCCCTTTTTACAGTATCTTGCGTCTTAAGCATCCATATGGAATTAAACAAATAAATAGTTTTCTAGGCATCAAATGCGTGGGGGAGGTTGGGGGGGGGGGGGGGGGGCATCATGAATACAGTCCTGACCAAAGAGGGGCACGATGCTAAAAAGGTTGGGAACCCCTGTTTAAAGGTTGCTATTTCTCCCTCTCCACCCCTCTCTCTCCTACTTAAGCCTAATATCCTAATCTCTTCGAAAGATGTACTTTCTACCCTCTCTGGGCTTAATACTAAGAAGGCATACGGTCCGGTGTTCCTCCTGTTGTACTAAAAACTGTGCTTCCGTGCTGACTCCCTGCCTAGGCAAACTCTTTCGTCTCTGTCTATCCTCTAACGTCTTCCCTTCATGCTGGGAGTTTGCTCTCATTCAACCTGTCCCAAAGAAGGGTGACCGCTCTCAACCCTCCAACTATCATCCAATTGCTCTCATCTCTTGTAATTCTAAAGTTTTTAAAACTATTCTTGCTTCCAAATTTCTTAAGCATTTCTCTTCTCATAATCTGCTCTCAGATCGCCAGTATGGCTTCCTTAAAGGTCGCTCTACTGGTGATCTTCTTTCATATCTTACTAACTCTTGGTGATCCTCCTTTCGAGACTTCGGTGAGACTTTTTCTATTGCACTAGACATATCGAAAGCCTTCAATAGAGTCTGGCACAAATCTTTAATTAATAAACTACCCTCCTTCGGTTTCTATCCCTCCATCTGTGCCTTTGTCTCTAATTTCCTTTCCGGCCATTCCATAGATGCGGTTGTGGACGGCCATCGCTCACTTCCTTACCCTTTAAACTCCGGTGTTCCTCAGGGCTCTGTCCTATATCCTATTCTCTTTCTAATTTTTATAAATGATCTTCTCAACTGTACCTCAATTCCCATCCATTATTCATACGCAGACGACTCAACTTTACACTACGCCATTAGTTTTTCAGAACACCCCAGCCAGCAATCCCTCAACGACAAATGTAATGAAGCCATAAAACACTTAAATTATGATCTAACTGCTATCTCCTATTGGGGCAGAGAAAACCTTGTTACCTCTAATGCTTCCAAAACCCAATTTCCCCATCTATCTACTCGTCTGGAACTCCCAGCGGACTATCCCTTATTCTTCAACAATACAAAAATCAATCCTTCATCTTCTCTCAATATTCTTGGTGTCACTTTTTCTTCTGCTCTCATTTGGAAGGACCATATTACCAGTCTTGCTAAGGCAGCCTCCAGAAGCTGGGTGTGCTCATCCGCCTTAGGGGGTTCTTTACCCCTGCACAGCTTCTTGCTCTGTACAGGGGCATAGTGCGTCCTTGTATTGAGTATTGTTCACATGTGTGGGGAGGTTCCTCTCACACCGCTCTCCTAGACAAAGTTGAAAGGAAGGCCTTTCGTATCATTAACTCCCGTCCACTCACCAACTCTCTGCAATCTCTCTCTCTCTCCGCCGCAATGTTGCATCTCTGTCACTATTCTATCGCTACTATAATAATCAGTGTTCCTCAGAGCTTTCCCAGTGTATACCACCTCCTTTACGTAGGGCACGTGGTACCCGTCTTGCAACTCAATCCCACTCCTACTCTGTGCAACTCTCCAACCCGAGAGTGAAACGTTACTCTCAGTCTTTCTTCTACTCAACAGCTGCGTTCTGGAACTCTCTCCCAGAATCAGTCTTTCCCTCTTCCTATGACTTAAATTGCTTCAAACTCCGTGTGTCCAGGCATTTTGGCTCGAACGTCCCTTGATTTTGGCCCAGTCACTCTTTCAACTATGGGGGAGGCACTCGCTATAGGGAGTTCTGCCTTTTGCCTCCCTCAATCACATAGAACAATAAATAAAAAATACAGTATAGAAAACAATGGCGGTGGTTAATCTAAGCCATGTAGTAATTTTGATCCTTCTGTTTAATTAAGAGTTTACTATATACTGTATATCACAGTAGTTTTACCCTACAATCTGCTGGAGTATTTCATTTCCAACTATTAACATTATGGAGGTTGTGCACTTGGATGCTTGGTGGGTGTGGAGATTGCCAGCTTCTTCTGTTTGGCCATTTCTTCTACTCAGCAATGCTAGGCAGTTTTATAATCAAGTTCGACTGCCTCCGCAAGAACCACAGGGTCTGTGTAGTCCGTGTATCTATGCAGTTATACACAACGTCCCTCCTCCCTCCCTCTTGCAACCTCGATGGGTCGCTAGCCCTGTTGTTGCTTGACTTCCTGTGGACTCCTTTGTACTCTGTGCCATTCCCAGAACCAGTACCGTACCTGTGGTGGGATGGATCTATCAGAGTGAGGGTTGGTGTCCTCTACTTCCCATAGCCAGTTCTGACTTTACCTTTTTCATCTTCTTATTTCTATGTATATTCCTGAGAGTGTTGAAGGCAGTGGGGCCATAATGGTGTGCGCCATGGTTCCTTAGTGTCTTACTCTCACAGCCCAAAGGCACAAGTTAGCCTTTCTCTCTGGCGTAGGGATGCAGCGACCCTACCACCCGCCACTTCGGTGCTGCAGTCAGACTCTGTAGCAGTTATGGTGATTACTTGTTACTGCCTTATTTAAGCACGATTAAGCCAGGCCAAAGTGCTTCAGGGGGACTTTCTTGAGTCTTGCTGAGACACTGTTAGCGCTATGCCAACATCGGCCACTGTGATGACACGATATGCAGTAAAGAGACTACAACCTCGCTCTCTGTGGATGAAGCGGTCTTAAAACTTGTATGTATACCTATGTCTCTATCTATATCTATATTTATCTCTAAATATATCTCTACTTATCTATCTATGTATCTATATATCCCCCCAGAACCAGTACCTAGCCGGAGAGCACCCCCAACACTGTACCCGGGACAGAATCTGGCGTCTGGTGTACGAGCAAAGGTCAGCCATGTGGCTCAACCTGCAACACTTCACCCATCAACAGGTTAGTTCACACGCTCCTACATTAAGGGCGGTCACCGGATTTTTTTTTTCTCTCCTTTTCTCTCTTTCCCTGGCTTGTATCCATTCAGACCCATTCAGCCAACTATTTTAAGACGTTTATCCCCATCTTGGTGTCGATTTCTTCCTGGTGAGCGATAGCAAGCCAGCATTGTATGGAGAAATCGGGCTTCGCCGGAGAAATTTTTCTATCGAAAAATGTACAAATTTAGCTTGCTGTCAAAACAAAAATATATAAATGCTGGCTCGCTACCGCTCGCCAGGAAAACGTTGACACCTGGATGGGGTTAACGTCTTAAAACAGTAGGCTGAATGGGGCCGAATGGATACAAGCCAAAGAGAGAGGGAGAGAAAGAGAAAAAAAGCGAGGTAGGCTTCATTAAGGGGGTGTTTGTTTTTTCAGGACCCCCTTCTCCCTAATGTTTAGCCCCATTAGTTATGAGTTTTTAGACGTTCTTCTCATTAAAGTGGCGATTTTAAGAACCTTCGTACCATTTCTTTGTCAATATTAAGATTCCCTGCCATTTAGGTGTCGATTTCCTCCCTGACGAGCGATAACGAGCCTGGATTTCCCTTCTCCTTAATATAAATAGGAAGAGGTTATTAGTATCCTTTATCACACCATGGTGAAATGGATTAATGCATGGACACACGTCATGACTGTCGGTGGTTCGAATCCGGCTGGGAGTATAAAACATTTAGTAGCTCGCCTGTATCTGTGAGATATACATTTAAAATTAATGTATTTATTTATTTTTGAGTTTCCTCGCTAGACCCCCTTTCAAGAAAAATTTGTACATTTTTCGGTAGAAAAAATTCCGGCCGAAGGCCGGTTCCTTCTAAAATTAGAGCCTCGCTATCGCTCGCCAGGAAAAAATCGACACCTAATGGGTACGAAAAGTCTTAATATTGATATAAAAAATGAGACAAAAGGTCATAAAATCGCCAAACTAAAGGAACGAACGTCTTAAAACCTCAAAACTAATATATGCTAAACATGAGGGAGAAGGGGGTGCAGAAAAAGCGAGTAGTACCCCCTTAACCAATGTACTGCCCTACAGGTGTTCCCGGAGATCGTGTCTGGCGAGGGAGAAGAGACCCTCGGAGCCGTCAAGCTATGTGTGGGATCCCTGGAGATGTTTGAGAACTTCTCGGAGCGAACCGTTACCATCACTATGGCTGAGTCTGTGAGTATCAGGATATTAGGATGACTTATATATATATATATATATATATATATATATATATATATATATATATATATATATATATATATATACTATATATATATATATGATTTAATTATTCGCCTACTGAATGCAGATAACTACCTCAGCCCACCACATAACCTTGTTGACCTAATATTTATATTTTCAGTCATATGTGCACCATGTGACTGTGTTGTACCTTACCGGATTGGCTGACAACAAGGTGGTACCAAGTGGACCACAGAGTCTGATGGCTGCTCTACACAGAACTGCAGCCCTACTGGATAACAAATCTACTGCTCTGCTAACCTGCAGGTGTGTGTGTGTGTGTGTGTGTGTGTGTGTGTGTGTGTGTGTGTGTGTGTGTGTTTAGGTGTGTGTTTGTTTGTGTGTGTGTGTGTCCTGACTGACAAAAATACTGCCTTGCTGACCTGTGTGTGAGTGTGTTTACCTAATTGTGTAGTATACAGGAGTTGAGCTTTATTGGCTGGTATTGTCCCGCTTCCTGAGGTACAGTTGTCTAACTTTGCTTTAAAAATATGGATTTTTTTTGCACACACCACCTTATCTTCTAACCGATTCAATTTATTTATTCTTTTGCAAGGGAAACTATACTTTCTCACATCTCCTTTACATCTTCCTTTCATTTGATTATATCTATGTCCTCTAGTTCTATCATTATCCTTCACAATAAAATCCATCTTGTCATCCTTCTCAAGTCCCCTCACACATTTGTACATCATAATCATATCACCCCTCTCCCTCCAATCGCTTAGAGATGGTAAGTATAATGTTCATAATCTCCCCTCAGTTCTGGGATTAATCTAGTTGTAGTTCTCTTAACTTTTTCCAGCTTATTTACTTTTTTTTTTTTTTTTTTAATGGTGCCCACACCACTGCCGCATTCTCCAGTCTTGGTGTCACGAATGTTTGTTTTTTTCACCAGCATCTCCTCGTTTATATAGCTAAACCCTATTTTCATTCTGTTTAACAGTCCATAGGCTTCTCCCACTATATTATATATATGATTCTCAGGTGAAAAATCATACCTGACAACTCCACTCGTGATGTCGTTCCACATTGAAAATTTATCTCTGATTGTAGTCCTCATCTGTCGCCCTGAAAGATAGTCCTCCATCCAATTTAGAAAATTGCCTTGAATTCCTTCATACTTTCCACTTCAGCCTGCTATGCGATACTCAGTCAAAAGTTTTCTTCATATTTATATATAGGCCTACGCAGTCCACCCACCCATCTCTTTCTTGTAATATGTCCACCACTCTGTCGTAAAAACTTAGTAGATTAGTAATACCTGAGGTACCCTCTCTGAATTCACATTGCCTGTTAGATAGTAGATGATATTCTTCCAAGTAATGTTTACATCTTTTTTAAATTATGTGTTCACAGATTTTGCACACTATACTAGAAAGTGACACAGGTCTATAGTTTAAGTGGGTAGTGCTTGGTTTTTGGTCTATATACTGTATACAGTATATATTTCTTAATTTATTTTTGAGTTTCCTCGCTAGACCTCCATCAAGCTTAAAAAAACACCCTCTAGACCCCCTTGTAAGGTAAATTTGTACGAATGTCCCGGCCAAAGGCCGGTTCCCTTCTAAAATTAGAGGCTCGCTATCGCTCGACACCTAATTGGCACACAAATCTTGAATTTGACACAAAAATGAGGCGAAAAGTCTCAAAATCGCCAAACTAACGGAACGAACGTCTTAAAGCCTCAAAACTAATATGCTAAACATGAGGGAGAAGGTCCAGAAAAAGCGAGTACTACCCCCTTAATGGATGCTCCCTGTTCCCACCTTTATAAATAGATACGATGTTGGCTCTTTTCCAGTCCATTGGCTATTTTCCCACTTCTACAGATTGTTTCATTATCTCATATAAAGGTTTTACTAGTTCTTCAGCAGATTCTTTCAAATTCTATCCTTCTATAATTATTGTCAAGGCCCACTGCTTTTTTCACATCTAGTCCTATCATTAATTCTACTGGTTCCTCTGGGAGAAACTTAATATCTCCCAGCTTATCACCAATTTAATAAATTTCGCCGACTTCTTCAAAATTCTCATCTTTAGTATATACTGTGTGTAGTGTATTGTTCATAACTTCACACATATGTTGGTCGTCAACATAGGTGGTCTCTTCAACTTTCAACCTCACTAGTTTATCCCTTACCTTCATTTTACTATTTACAAACCCATAGAACAGCTTAACCCCTTCTGTACCGGTGATGTAATTTGCATTATATTCTGGCAACTATTGGACGGTTTTGTTCAGCTTAGGAAGGGCGTCTACCCATTGAAAGGCTGTAGATTATCTCAATTAATAATTTTTGAGAGACCAAATGGAAAGGTTCAGATGTGAGAGAATGGGAATGTGGAATGGGTGTGTGTGCTGGAGTGAGTGAAGGAACAGCGAGAGAAGGTGCATGTTTGTTTGTAAGTAGCAAATGGAAGGAATGTGTAAGAGAGTATGGGTCTGTGGGTTCAAGGATTGTGTGGGTGAGAATGAAAGTAGGAATACAAACGTGGGTGATTGTATGCGTGTATGCCCCGACAGAGGATATACTTGAAAGAAAGAAAGAGGAGTTCTGGATGAATGTGGAGGCGTGCCTGGAGAAGTTTGACAAGAACGAAAGAATATTTCTGATTGGGGATATGAATGGTAAGGTGGGTGATAGGAAAGTTGAGGGAGTGGTGGGAGGGTGGGGGGTACCATCAGAGGTGAATGGGAATGGTAGTGCACTTGTGGACGTATGTGTGGGGAGGAGGCTGTGGATAGCCAACACCTTCTTCCGACACAGAATGATCCACAGGTACACGTGGAAACGGATGTTGACGATGAAGGATAAGACAGTGGTGGAACGAAAGTCATTGATTGATTATGTATGTGTGGATGAACGAATGAAGAAATCTGTGATGGATGCTAGGGTGTATAGGGGTATTGGAGGGGGTCTGTCTGATCATTATGTAGTGGTAGCTAGGGTTAGGATGCAGGGGGGGTGGGTGAGGAGAGCGGGAGGGAGGCGGGAGGAGGGTGGAATGGTGAGGAGGGTGGAGAGGTTGCAGGAGGGGGAAGTCGGGGAGGAGTACAGGAGAGCAGTGGAAAGACGACTAGGTGGGTTCGACCTGGAAGTTATGGAGGAAGTGGAGGAGATGAGCAAGGTGTTTAAGGATGAGATCTGTGCAGCATGTGAGGAGGTGTGTGGAGTGAGGAGAAGAGGGAGGGGAGTGAAAGGTACAGCATGGTGGACAGAAGAGGTAAGAATAGCTGTGGAAGAAAAGAAGAAAGCATATAGAGTGTGGTTGGGTAGTAGAGGGAATGAAGATTCCGAGAGACAGAAACGAGCGAGGTACGTGGAGAGTAAGAGGGTGGTGAAGAGAGTAGTGAAGGAAAGTAAGAGAAGAGTAGATGAGGAATTTGGAAGGAATCTGAGTGTAAAATGGAGGGAGAGTAGGAAACTGTTCTGGAAAGAAGTCAAGAAAGTTGGGGAAGGTAGCAAGGGAAACAGTAAGGGTGTGAAAGATAAGAATGGGAGAATGCTAGCCGAGAAGCAAGAGAGAGTCGAAAGATGGAGGGAGTACTTCAGTGAGTTGCTGGATGAAAGGAATGAAGAGCCAGCAAACATAGCTGGATATGGTATGGGAGGGAGGAGAGGAGAAGTGGTGGAGGAGGAGGTGGGGATCGGGAGGTCGGAAGTGTGGGAAGCCATGAAAAGAGTGAAGTTGGGGAAGGCACCAGGAGCAGATGGAGTGTGTGGGGAAATGTTGAGGTGTGGTGGTGAGATAGTGATAGAATGGGTATGGAAAATGTGCAAACTAGCATGGGAGAAGGGGAGTGCACCCGATGACTGGAAGACTGGCATAATAGTCCCCCTATATAAGGGCAAAGGGGAAAGAGGAGTGTGTGGTAACCACCGAGGAATATGTCTTCTAAGCGTAGTAGGGAAGGTATACAGTAGGGTAGTGATTGAGAGAGTGAGAGTGAGAACGGAGAAATGGATAGGCGACGAGCAGGGAGGTTTTAGGAAGGGAAGAGGATGTGTAGATCAGATTTTTACCCTGAATTGTGTTGTGGAGAAGTATCTGGAGAAGAAACAAAAGGTGTATGTTGCCTTTATGGACTTGGAGAAGGCCTATGACAGAGTGGATAGAGAAGGTTTGTGGAAAGTACTTAGAATATACGGAGTAGAGGGCAAGTTGCTGAAAGCAGTGAAGAGCATGTATGAGGGTGCAAAGGCGGCAGTACGTGTGGAGAGTGAGCAGAGCGAGTTCTTTGACCTGAATGTTGGTTTGAAACAGGGGTGTGTGATGTCCCCGTGGTTGTTTACTGTATATATGGATGGAGTCATGAAAGAAGTACTATCAAGAGCAGTGAATGTTGGTGTATCGCTGAAAAGGGAGGGAATTGAGTGGAAGCTACCTATACTGCTGTTTGCGGATGATACAGTTCTGATGAGTGATAATGAATGGGAGTTGCAGGGTCTGGTAAATGAGTTTGGAACAGTGTGCGAAAAACGGAATTTGAAGGTAAATACGGGGAAGAGCAAGGTTATGGTCTTCGAAAGGGGTGAAGTCACAGAGTGTGAGGTGAAGCTGAACGGTCAGGCTATGGAGATCGTCAACTCTTTTAAGTATCTGGGCAGTGTGTTGAGTAAAGATGGGACTATGGATGAAGAGGTGCGGGAGAGGGTACAACAGGGGAAGAGGGTTGTAGGAACGCTAAAAGCAGTAACAAGAAATAGGGTGGTCAGTATGGAAGTGAAGAAGTCCTTGCATGACAGTGTGGTAATCCCGACACTGACTTACGGAAGCGAAGCATGGACGTTGGTTGAGAGACTCAGACCAAGAGTGAGAGCAGTGGAAATGAATTACTTAAGGAGTGCGTGCGGAGTTACATGGAGGGATAGACAGACTAATGAGGAAGTAAGAAGGAGGTGTGGTGTGGAGGTAGATGTGCTGGAAAGTGTGAAAAGGAACAACTTGAGATGGTTCGGCCATATGGAACGTATGGAAAGCGAGAGAATGACTAAGAGGGTGTACGAGAGCGAGGTGGAGGGACAGAGGGGGAGAGGTAGACCGAATATGAGGTGGAAGGATGGAGTGAGGAACTACATGAACGAAGGCGGTGCTGGTTGGGGGGGGGGGCATCGACTGACTGGGGACAGAGGTGCATGGGGGCGGTTCGTTCGTGGCCACCCCTTCGGGGATCACGGCGTCAGGCAATAGATAGATAGATAGATAGAATAATTTTTGCTACCATATATCCTTCGTAAGCTTCATAAAATCGTCTAAATGTAGCTCAAATATATTTACCAAGACATCGCCGGTACAGAAGGTATTATTGTCTTTTATCTGTTCCATGTTTCTCTATTACTCCTTTTTCTAGCTGCCTTCCATACCTGGTTTCTCTTTTCCTTTTTTTTTTTTTTTTTTTATGTACATGTTTCATTGAACCAGTCCTTCATGTTTGTTGACTTATTAACTTGTTTAGGGACATATTTATGGACTAATTCATATATCGTTTAAACTACTTCATACTTCTCATCTACACTGTTTTTGTTCTGATATGTTTCGCTCCAGTCAGCTTCTTTGAAGTGTGTGTGTGTGTGTGTGTGTGTGTGTATGTGTGTGTGTGTTGTGTTGTGTTGTGTTGTGTTGAATGTGTGTGTTGTGTGTGTGTGTGTTGTGTGTGTGTGTGTGTGTTGTGTTGTGTTGTGTTGTGTGTGTGTTGTGTGTGTGTGTGTTTTGTGTGTGTGTGTGTGTTGTCTGTGTGTGTGTGTGTGTGTATATGTGTGTGTGTCCTACCTGTCATGTACTGCACTGGACGTAACCTTTGTCAACGGGGACGGTGCCGGAGACCCAAACATACGCAGATGCACTGTCTACTAGAGGTTTTGAAATATGTGCCAATATGTGTTTTATGTTAGTTATAATCCTACTCCATCAGACGGTCGTGTTGTGATGCTATGGAAAGAAAGGTGTGAATTATAGCCACCAAGAACTGGAACCCAGTGAATTTGGTAATGAATGAGAATTGCTATTTTCAATTTCAGGATGCTTAACGGGGGTAGCACTTGGTTTTTGGTCTATGTAGTTATTTATTAATTTATTTATGAGTTTCCTCGCTAGACCTCCATCAAGCTTAGAAAAACACTCCCTAGACCCCTTTTCAAGATAGATTTGTAAATTTTTCGGTAGAAATTATACCGGCCTTCGCATTAGAGGCTAGCTATCGCTCGCCAGGAAAAAATCGACATCTAAAGGACACGAATGATTTAAATATTGACAACAAATTAGGCGAAAGGTCTCAAAATCGCCAAACTAATGGAACGAACGCCTTAAAACCTCAAAACTAATATGCTAAACATGATGGACAGCGAGACTGTATTTTATGTGGGACCAGGCCAGGACATTTATGTGGGACCAGGCCAGGACATTTATGTGGCACCAGGCCAGGACATTTTTCTACCAAAAAACAAACAAAATACAATTATATCTAGAAGGGGGGTCCTGGGGTTGTTATTATATCTAGAAGGGGGGTCCTGGGGTTGTTATTATATCTAGAAGGGGGTTCCTGGGGGTGTTATAATATCTAGAAGGGGCGTTCTGGGGTTGTTATTATATCTAGAAGGGGGTTCCTGGGGTTGTTATTATATCTAGAGGGCGTGTCCTGGGGTTGTTATTATATCTAGAAGGGGGGTCCTGGGGTTGTTATTATATCTAGAAGGGGGGTCCTGGGGTTGTTATTATATCTAGAAGGGGGGTCCTGGGGTTGTTATTATATCTAGAAGGGGGTTCCTGGGGTTGTTATTATATCTAGAAGGGGGGTCCTGGGGTTGTTATTATATCTAGAAGGGGGACCTGGGGTTGTTATTATATCTATAAGGGGGGTTCTGGGGTTGTTATTATATCTAGAAGGGGGGTCCTGGGGTTGTTATTATATCTAGAAGGGGGGTCCTGGGGTTGTTATTATATCTAGAAGGGGGGTCCTGGGGTTGTTATTATATCTAGAAGGGGGGTCCTGGGGTTGTTATTATATCTAGAAGGGGGTCCTGGGGTTGTTATTATATCTAGAAGGTGGGTCGTGGTGTTGTTATTATATCTAGAAGGGGGGTCCTGGGGTTATTATTATATCTAGAAGGGGGGTCCTGGGGTTGTTATTATATCTAGAAGGGGGGTCCTGGGGTTGTTATTATATCTAGAAGGGGGGTCCTGGGGTTGTTATTATATCTAGAAGGGGGGTCCTGGGGTTGTTATTATATCTAGAAGGGGGGTCCTGGGGTTGTTATTATATCTAGAAGGGGGTTCCTGGGGTTGTTATTATATCTAGAAGGGGGGTCCTGGGGTTGTTATTATATCTAGAAGGGGGGTCCTGGGGTTGTTATTATATCTAGAAGGGGGGTCCTGGGGTTGTTATTATATCTAGAAGGGGGGTCCTGGGGTTGTTATTATATCTAGAAGGGGGGTCCTGGGGTTGTTATTATATCTAGAAGGGGGGTCCTGGGGTTGTTATTATATCTAGAAGGGGGGTCCTGGGGTTGTTATTATATCTAGAAGGGGGTTCCTGGGGTTGTTATTATATCTAGAAGGGGGTTCCTGGGGTTGTTATTATATCTAGAAGGGGGGTCCTGGGGTTGTTATTATATCTAGAAGGGGGGTCCTGGGGTTGTTATTATATCTAGAAGGGGGGTCCTGGGGTTGTTATTATATCTAGAAGGGGGGTCCTGGGGTTGTTATTATATCTAGAAGGGGGGTCCTGGGGTTGTTATTATATCTAGAAGGGGGGTCCTGGGGTTGTTATTATATCTAGAAGGGGGGTCCTGGGGTTGTTATTATATCTAGAAGGGGGTTCCTGGGGTTGTTATTATATCTAGAAGGGGGGTCCTGGGGTTGTTATTATATCTAGAAGGGGGGTCCTGGGGTTGTTATTATATCTAGAAGGGGGGTCCTGGGTTGTTATTATATCTAGAAGGGGGTCCTGGGGTTGTTATTATATCTAGAAGGGGGGTCCTGGGGTTGTTATTATATCTAGAAGGGGGGTCCTGGGGTTGTTATTATATCTAGAAGGGGGGTCCTGGGGTTGTTATTATATCTAGAAGGGGGGTCCTGGGGTTGTTATTATATCTAGAAGGGGGGTCCTGAGGTTGTTATTATATCTAGAAGGGGGGTCCTGGGGGTGTTATTATCTCTAGAAGGGGGGTCCTGGGGTTGTTATTATATCTAGAAGGGGGACCTGGGGTTGTTATTATATCTAGAAGGGGGGTCCTGGGGTTGTTATTATATCTAGAAGGGGGGTCCTGGGTTGTTATTATATCTAGAAGGGGGGTCCTGAGGTTGTTATTATATCTAGAAGGGGGGTCCTGGGGTTGTTATTATATCTAGAAGGGGGGTCCTGGGGTTGTTATTATATCTAGAAGGGGGGTCCTGGGGTTGTTATTATATCTAGAAGGGGGGTCCTGGGGTTGTTATTATATCTAGAAGGGGGGTTCTGGGGTTGTTATTATATCTAGAAGGGGGGTCCTGGGGTTGTTATTATATCTAGAAGGGGGGTCCTGGGGTTGTTATTATATCTAGAAGGGGGGTCCTGGGGTTGTTATTATATCTAGAAGGGGGGTCCTGGGGTTGTTAGTATATCTAGAAGGGGGGTCCTGAGGTTGTTATTATATCTAGAAGGGGGGTCCTGGGGTTGTTATTATATCTAGAAGGGGGGTCCTGGGGTTGTTATTATATCTAGAAGGGGGGTCCTGGGGTTGTTATTATATCTAGAAGGGGGGTCCTGGGGTTGTTATTATATCTAGAAGGGGGGTCCTGGGGTTGTTATTATATCTAGAAGGGGGATCCTGGGGTTGTTATTATATCTAGAAGGGGGGTCCTGGGGTTGTTATTATATCTAGAATGGGGTTCCTGGGGTTGTTATTATATCTAGGTGGGGGGTCCTGGGTTTTTTATTATATCTAGGGGGGGGGTCCTGGGGTTGTTATTATATCTAGAAGGGGGGTCCTGGGGTTGTTATTATATCTAGAAGGGGGGTCCTGGGGTTGTTATTATATTTAGAAGGGGGGTCCTGGGGTTGTATTTAGAAGGGGGGTCCTGGGGTTGTATTTAGAAGGGGGGTCCTGGGGTTGTATTTAGAAGGGGGGTCCTGGGGTTGTTATTATATCTAGAAGGGGGGTCCTGGGGTTGTTATTATATCTAGAAGGGGGGTCCTGGGGTTGTTATTATATCTAGAAGGGGGGTCCTGGGGTTGTTATTATATCTAGAAGGGGGGTCCTGGGGTTGTTATTATATCTAGAAGGGGGTCCTGAGGTTGTTATTATATCTAGAAGGGGGGTCCTGAGGTTGTTATTATATCTAGAAAGGGGGTCCTGGGGTTGTTAGTATATCTAGAAGGGGGGTCCTGAGGTTGTTATTAAATCTAGAAGGGGGGTCCTGGGGTTGTTATTATATCTAGAAGGGGGTCCTGAGGTTGTTATTATATCTAGAACGGGCGTCCTGGGGTTGTTATTATATCTAGAAGGGGGTCCTGGGGTTGTTATTATATCTAGAAGGGGGGTCCTGGGGTTGTTATTATATCTAGAAGGGGGTTCCTGGGGTTGTTATTATATCTAGAAGGGGGGTCCTGGGGTTGTTATTATATCTAGAAGGGGGGTCCTGGGGTTGTTATTATATCTAGAAGGGGGGTCCTGGGGTTGTTATTATATCTAGAAGGGGGGTCCTGGGGTTGTTATTATATCTAGAAGGGGGGTCCTGGGGTTGTTATTATATCTAGAAGGGGGGTCCTGGGGTTGTTATTATATCTAGAAGGGGGGTCCTGGGGTTGTTATTTTACGTTTGATGGAGGTCTAGGGAGGAAACTAAACAAATAATACATTCATGAAATAATCAGCCCAAAAATGAACCATTCCCCCTTAACCTTTAACTGTGTTGATGGTGTAATGGTTAGCGTGTTTAACTCTCTTTGTACCAGTGCCTTCCTTTGCATTTTATCTTGGCTACTATTAGACTGTTTTATTCAGTTTATGAAGGGCCTCAAGCAATTAACATGCTCCGAGCTATCTTAAATAACTCCTTGTGCAACCATAGATCGTTCCTAAGCTGCAATGAATGGTCTAAATAGAGCTAGAATAACATAAAAATTACGTAGCCGGTACAGAAGGGGTTAACATTTGTATGTGGTTTCCCAGATTCGAAACCCGGGAGGATCACATGCTTTCATTAAATTCATTGGGAGGTGTTAGGTGTTGGGAGTTAAATTTATTAACCCCTTCTGAACCGGCCACGTCGTTTAGATGTATTTTAGCTATACTGTATATAGACTATTGTGTGCAATTTAAAAAGGATCTGTGGTAGTAATAAGGGTTAAATGAGATAGTTCAAAGCATGTTAATTGCTGGAGGCCCTTTTTAAACTAAATACAGTCGCCTAATAGTAGCCAGAATAAAGTTAAAAGGACTGCACCGGTATAGAAGGGGTTCATTGACCACTTGCGAGTTTTGGTCTATAAGGAAGTTGGAGCTGTGGCCATAAATATTTAGAAGAATTATCAGCTAAAATATAGTCATAATAAATTCATACATACATAAAATTAAATTGATCATACTATAAATCTATCAGAAACCCACATTGTTATTGAATTTCTCTTTAATAACGATGTTTACGGCTCCAACTTCCTTATAACCTGAAACTCGCATGTGGTCAACTAGATTATTACCTACAGAGATGGGGTACTGGGTGTGGTGTGGCTTCTGGCTGCTTCTGATCCTGGCCAACATCGATCAATGCTCCGAAGTGGATGTGTTCAGTGCTGTTCTATCTGTTCTCTATGACAGGCATCAGTTCATTGTATCCCCGGTGAGTTCATTGTTCTATCTGTTCTCTAGGACAGGCATCAGTTCATTATATCCCCGGTAAGTTCATTGTTCTATCTGTTCTCTACGACAGGCATCAGTTCATTGTATCCCTGGTGAGTTAATTGTTCTATCTGCTCTCTACGACAGGCGTCAGTTCATTGTATCCCCAGTGAGTTCATTGTTCTATCTGTTCTCTAGGACAGGCATCAGTTCATTATATCCCCGGTAAGTTCATTGTTCTATCTGTTCTCTACGACAGGCATCAGCTCATTGTATCCCTGGTGAGTTCATTGTTCTATCTGCTCTCTACGACAGGCATCAGTTCATTATATCCCCGGTGAGTTCATTGTTCTCTCTGTTCTCTACTACAGGCATCAGTTCATTGTATCCCCGGTAAGTTCATTGTTCTATCTGTTCTCTACTACAGGCATCAGTTCATTATATCCCCGGTGAGTTCATTGTTCTATCTGTTCTCTACTACAGGCATCAGTTCATTATATCCCCGGTGAGTTCATTGTTCTATCTGTTCTCTACGACAGGCATCAGTTCATTATATCCCCGGTGAGTTCATTGTTCTGTCATTCTCTACGACAGGCATCAGTTCATAGTTCTGTCATTCTCTCTGTTCTCTACGACAGGCATCAGATCATTGTATTGCCGGTGAGTTCGTTGTTCATCCCATCATTCAGCAATAGGACACGCACCCCACTAGAGGACCAGCAAACACATTTTGGATTTTTTCATCTAGGGGAAATAAGCCCAGTTTCCCAAGGCTTTCTAGTGAAATATGGGATATTATTTTAATCTTGGAGTTTTTATCTAGTGAAAATGAACATGTTCCCAAGTAGCCTACACGGCATTAGTATCTATATCTTATTCCAAGTAAGTGGGCCAAAACTCTTGAAGATTAACCTCTATAACTCTCAAACGACTTTAGTAATCAAGCTAATATTTCTAACATTTGGGAAGGGCCAGCCAGGGAATGGGTGTGGAAATGCACAGCCCATTTGCTCTAACCCTTTATGAGTTACAGAGGTTAGGGTTAGGGTTTCCGGCCTACCTACTTGTGTGACGTTAACCACTCCGTTAGAACCGCATGGCTTGTCCTACAGTGACTCGCTAGGATCGCCAGGGCAGTGGATGTGGCTACAGTTGATGTAGTATTGTGTGCTTTATTTCATATGAAAGCTCGTGTCATGGGCAGTCCAGAAAGGCTCTTTGTTTTCGCCCATGTCAAGGCTTTATATATTTAATTGCAAAGTATATGTTTTATCATCAAGTAGTAATGAGAGGATTTGAGAGAGAGAGAGAGAGAGAGAGAGTAGAACAGAGTGTGGGGAGGCGGGCAGTGTGTTTTGCCATACTCGATGACGTCACGGCTGGCTGGCCTCTTGGGGATTGGTTGGAGGAGTTTTTTACCATGCTTGGTGATGTCATGGTTGGCTGGCCTCTTTTGGATTGGCTGGAGGACTTGTTACCGCTTTGCTTACGCGGTGCGAGCTAGTGCCGGTATATATACAGCTCTCTTGCCACTCTCTCCCTCAGATCTGGTTTCTAGAATGCATCCCTCTTATCCCTTTGATATCCCCCTCTCTGCACCTGAGAACCTTTTCCTCTGCCTATCTCTCTCATTTTCCATATCTTTCACCACCTTTTATTAATATTATACCCCCTCTGGTTAACTCTGCATAATCAGCTTCATGCTGGCCAGTTGTATTGTGCGTTAAGGTCTTATATAACCCATGTATGTTTAGTTGTTAAGATAAATTGATCACGATGCATTGGTTGGCATTCATATTGTTCAGTACCGCTTCCTGTAATTATTAGTGTTCTGCTGGATTAGATAATGCTAGACTAGGAGTCTGATATTATAAGGTATTGTTTCCGATGGGTGCTGGCTTTAGTTAAAAGCTGCACGACATACCTGAGAACTGGAGTTGATTGGGTAAATTCTAGTCTGTGTGCCATTGAGAGTAGAGCATGCACGAATGAGGGCTTTTTGCCTATACCATTCTGCACTGTTCTAAGCTCGGTTGTTTGTCTTTGAGGTACGCCAGGAGAACGCTTAATACTTCGGTATTAAGGTTTCTCAAGAGAGCTACCCTTCACTATAACGTAATACTTGACGCACAGACTTGATATTTGCACTAGGCTATGCGGCATGCCATGCGCACCAGTATCTCGTATCATTGACTCTAGCTAGACTTTATCAGTCATAGTAGACATTAAGTATATTAAACCAATTACTCTTATTATGCATACCCGTTTATGATTACACAAGCATTTCGCAGCCTAGTTTGATGTATTGAGACACAAACCACTTAGGCTCTTTTTGTTGATAGGAATACTGCATTGTCGTGGCGATTATTATTATTGTTGTAGCGTTTAGGATATTCTTGGCTCCGACTGCATTATATCTCCTGCCTTTTTGTGTGCATAGCCTGCACGAGCATTGTTCCGCTGCCTGCCTCTTTGGGTTCCATTTCCGATTCGAGCATCTTGATAGCATCTAACATTTAAAGAAGATTCCTTGTTGGTGTTGAAGGACTTTAGTGCACTTTCTTTTATGCAGGAGTGCCTGACATCTATTGTTTAAAGTAACGTAAGCTATAACTTCTCTTACCACCTTACTTTGCATACCATAACCAAGTACCTTCGGTTATAGGTAGTAATAGGCTGTTTTCACATAACATTAAGCCTAGAGTAGACACACATTTATTGAGAGTTTGATAACCTATTATTGCATATAGAACTCTGGAGAGTAAATTTTGTGTTCTTTGTTCACTGGGAATATACATCAGAGGTTGGATCTAGCGCTTTCCGTTGTAGCATTTATGCCATTACTAGTCCAATGAATAAGAGCCCTGATATATTTAAACCTCAGTCGTAACAATATATATATATATATATATATATATATATATATTTATGTGAGAGAGAGAGACTATTGTGTGTATGTATTGGTCACTCCAACAGCTTCCTCTCTCTCCAACACTCTTCTCTGAGCTAGTGCCGATACAAATTGACAGTCCTGTATAGAATCGTAAGATTCAGAGTCGTAAAGATTCCAGGACGAGCTCAATAGAAAATGAAATGAAATGAATGAAATGGTTGTTTATATACCTTTATTTATTATTCTTATTCTTGTTGTTCTTGTTAAACTTTACTCTTTATTCTTATCTGGTATATAATTTTGCAATTGTTCTACAATATTTGTTTATGACTATTCAATTTGCAGTGTATCAATTTCTTGCTTTTGTGATTTCAATATATTTGTGTGTACTATTAAGGGGACACGGGTTGTATTTCTGGTCCCCCTTCTTCCTCATGTTGTTGTTGTTGTTGTTGTTCCCCAAGCTGCCTGGCCGAACAGCCCCAAGGCCCCGAGCAAGGCCACCATAACCGAGCGCCCCAACAGAACCCTCCCTGCCGACCACATTAAAGCCTGGGCGACCGAAGCCACTGCATGGCGGGGAGCTGATGAGGGTGCGGAAACGCCCGGGAAACCAAAGCCCCACCCAGTGCCCTGTGCCCCTCAGCAATTATGAAGAGAAAGTTGAAGGCCTTGGGTTTGAACAAATCATAAAAACACAAACAAATTTAAATTTTTATGAAAACATTCCACACTGATATTTGGTATTGATAAATACGCTCAATGTAATGAAATTCATTACATTGAGCGTATTTATCAATACCAAATATCAGTGTGGAATGTTTTCATAGAAATTTAAATTTGTTTGTGTTTTTATGTTTTGTTCAAACCCAAGGCCTTAACCTTTCTCTCTATAATTGCTGAAGGGCACAGGGCCCTGGGTGGGGCTTTGGTTTCCCGGGCGTTTCCGCACCCTCATCAGCTCCCCGCCATGGAGTGGCTTCGGTCACCCAGGCTTTATTGTGGTCGGCAGGGAGGGTTCTGTTGGGGCGCTCGGTTATGGCCTTGGCCTTGCTCGAGGCCTTGGGGCTGTTTGGCCAGGCAGCTTGGGGAACAACAACAACAACAACAGCATGAGGAAGAAGGGGGACCAGAAATATGACCCGTGTCCCCTTAATAGTACACAAAAATATATTGAAATCACAAAAGCAAGAAATTGATACACTGCAAATTGAATAGTCATAAAAAAATATAGTAGAACAATTGCAAAATTATATAACAGATAAGAATAACCCTCATCTTTCTCTTCCTCATGTTTACCCCCATTAGTTTTCAGATTATATGACGTTCGGCCCATTAGTTTAGCGATTTTAAGACTTTTCGACCCATTTCTTTGTCAATATTAAGACTTTTCGTGTCATTTAGGTGTCGTTTTTTTTTATCCTGGCGAGCAATAGCGAGCCTGTAATATAAGTGCAATCAGCCTTCGGCCGGAAAAAAATTCTATCGAAAAATGTACAAATTATCTTGAAATTTTATTTATTTATTTTTTATTATTATTAGATTGATGGTGGTCTATGGGGGAAACAAATAAATGGTAAAATAATATATAATTATTATGTTCTCTCCACTAATCAACTTTACTCCTAAACTCGATTAATGAAATTAACAAACACATGTGGCAGTCCGGGGATTCGAACCTAGGATGCTCACACCGAAAATCAACACACTTATGCATTGCACCACGAAGACAGTTAAAGGATGTTGCACAAGCCTACGATTTATTATGCAGTTTCGAATCCTGCATACCAAATAAATAGGGCCATCTCCACTTAAAGTACCGTGGGTTAAAAATTATAGGGAAACATTTGGTGGGGGCCGTGTGCACTTGTTAAGGGGGTAGTGCTTGGTTTTTGGTCTATATATTTAGTTATCTATATATTTTTTAACTTTCTCGCTAGACCTCCATCAAGCTTAGAAAAACATCCCCTGGACCCCCTTTCAAGATAAATTTGTACATTTTTCGGTAGAAAAATGTTCCGGCCAAGGGCCGATTCCTTCTAAAAATTAGAGCCTCGCTATCGCTCGCCAGGAAAAAATCGACACGCAAAGGGCACGAAAGGTATTAATATTAAAAACAAAATAAGTTGAAAGGTCTCAAAATAGCCAAACTAACGGAACGTACATCTTAAAGCCTCAAAGCTAATATTCTAAACATAAGGGAGAAGGGGTTCCAGTAAAAGCAAGTACCACCCCCTTAAGCTCTCTGTCACATGTATTTTGTGAACATGTCTTTTGTCAACGTGTATTTTGTCAACATGTATTTTGTCAACATGCATTTTGTCAACATGTATTCTGTCAACATGTATTTTGTGATCATATATTTTGTGAACATGTATTTGTCAACATGTATTTTGTCAACATGTATTTTTTCTTATATTTAATATCTTGCAAAATTTCAAATGAGTTTGTATATTTAATTCATTCATATTGTTTAATGTGCATTTTAGGTATTAATTACCATTGCATATTCTTATATAACTAGTTTGAATAGAATACTTTAACATGCATTGTAGTTTCTTTATAACAGAATTTATCTGAACGTCCTGAACTTCCTATTGCATGAATTCCTTGAATATGACGCGAGTACGTTAAGTTTTTGTTTTCTCTCTCCCTAGGTTGTATCCATTCGGCCCCATTTAGCCTACTGTTTTAAGACATTTATCTCCATCCATGTGTCGATGTTTTCCTGGCTTGCGGAAGTGAGCCAGCATATCTTAAAAACAAAGTTTTGACAGCAGGCTAAATTTGTAAATTTTTCAATAGAAAAAATTCTCCGGCGAAGCCGGATTTCTTCATACAATGCCTGGCTTGCCAGGGCCGGATTAAAGGGGGGGCTACTGGGGCTGTAGCCCCAGGGCCCCCACTGAAAAGGGGCCCCCACACTCAAGTTTAGAATAATAAATAGTAGATGTATCATGAACAAAACAAAAAACTATATACGACTACAGAAACATATCCAGAAATTATCTGTGCAAAAATATGTGTGTGATAACCCGGGTTCGAATAAATATGTGTGTGATAACCCGGGTTCGAATCCCGGTGGATCATATATACTTTAATTAATTTCATTGGGGGTGTGGTGGTGAGATTAATACAAATAATATTGTATTATATAATGTTGATAATAAGCAAAAAATCAGCTATATGCAATTATAAATTAAATCTCACAAAATGTTACTTACATTTTGTGATACTCGAATGCCGCGTATTCACTTGATCACACTGATCAGTGTTGCCGACTCGGCGACTGTTTAGCGATGTGATAGCAAATTTCTGCTAAGCCTAACTACATTAACAATTGTATGTTTGCCCCGGGTACTGATTTGCATTTTACTCTCTACATGCTGGGTTATAAAGACCAATTTCAAGGAAAATGAATTCCTCTGATCCCTGCCTACCGACTTTCAAAGTGTAGAAAAATCGTCAATCTAGCACTATTTAAAATCTCTATATGGCAACACTCGGTTCTGATCGACGATTCAGCCACACCATTGTTTACTAACGTCAGGAAAAGCTCGCCATGAGCCTGGCTAGCTGTGAATTATTGAACATTTGAAAGAAAATTGGTGTTGGATTTAATTTTGTCTTACCCTGTCGTCCTGTTCCCAAAGTTCCAAACAGCCACAAAATAATATAAGGTTTATCTATCTATCTATTGCCTGACGCCGTGATCCCCGAAGGGGTGGACACGAAAGAACCGCATCCATGCACCTCTGTCCCCAGTCAGTCGACGCCCCTCCTCCCAACCAGCACCGCCTTCATCCATATACTTCCTCACTTCATCCTTCCACCTCTCCTTCGGTGCACCTCTTCCTCTCTGTCCTTCCACCTCGCTCTCGTACACCCTCTTAGCCATTCTCTCGCTTTCCATATATTCCATATGGCCGAACCATCTCAAGTTGTTCCTTTTTACACCTTCCAACACCAGAATGAACCATACCTCTGTGACCTACCACACACCCCTCCCTGGTAGCCAGTACTACCACTGTCGTGGACAGCGGGCTCCATACCCCTCTGGTTCACCTGCAAGTTTTCATGGAGCTGGGGCAGTCTTCTTAATGTCTTTACTCTATCCACCAATATTTCTTTCTTTGGAACATCCTGTCGCTTCCCTCTTAAACACATATTTCCTTCACTCTTGACCATTTGTTTCAATAAAATTATATGATTTCTATGAACCTTTTACTTTTCCATACCATTAGTAGTTTAGACTGAAAATATAAGCTGCATAAACTTATATGCGTTGCAATATAAACTGGTGATACACAAACTGTTAATTTCAGTGGATGGATGTCAAAGTATTACAGGAACACAATTGAGATACGGGTAATAAGCTATCAGGGTAATATATTGACAAAGAAGCTTCATTAGAATGTCAAGACTCAAAAGACAACTTGTTAGTTTAAGCAATTCTAGGTATTTTTGGTACATATGACTTTTGATGTAGGCTCAGTCAGAATACCCCTTGACAAGAAAGCTAAATGATAGAACATGCCATTTTTATTTGTCATGACATTTAATTTTAATATCCCTAACGTCGCTATGATTGCACTTGCCAAAGAGATAAATTGCAAAGTGTGTGGATTAACTATAGGCTTACACCTTTTTGTTCTTATTTATCTTACTGTTTTATGTACATAAACGAAAAATAGTATTACCGAGCAAATAACGTAACTATGTTATTTATAAACCACTTCATGAGTGATAAATTGGTTGAAAACCTTTAACAAAAAGTTTAATTTGTGCATTGAATATCCATTCCTGCCTTTTTTTTATTCATAGCCAATATTCCACTTGCAAAAGTTATGACTGGAAAACCATGCAGAATACATTCACTAGTTTATCCATTCATATGCTGTAAAACAATACTGAAGACCGTGAAGAAATGAATGTATTATATGTATCTATCCAAGGAATGTCTGATTATCTTTAATAAAGTTAAACTATTATTCATAGTCATTACAACAGTTTGTACGAAGCAATGGGTAAAAAAATGGTAGAGAACATGACTTAAAATGTAATTGAAATTTGTTGTTGCATATTATGATTATGGGTTAAGAAAAGAAAGTCTGAACGTGGAGGGAGTCGCAAGGAGAGGTAGACCAAGAAAGACATGATCAGGTAGTAGCCTACTAATCTCACAGCTAAAGGGCTGACTAAGAGGGATGCAAAAGACCGAGCTGCCTGGAACACCGCTATAAGATGAACAGACAGACTGACCTACACATGGTATTTAGTGAAAATAGGGCTTAAGAGGCTATCGACCCGCGAGGATAATTAAACCCACGAAAAGTCGGGAAGTATGCAAGACCCGAGCGGCCTAAAGATTTATACACCCAGATATACTGGGAATACTGTATACTGTATACGTCCCTGGGTTTGTCTAAAGGGTACTTCACACAGTCAGGAATGCGAGCTAGAATCACTAGGAGTAATGACTCCTGTTGATTCCTGGGAATACGACCGCGAGTGTCTGAAATTCCCCGTGCACTCACAACACCGTAGGAACCAGTGGGAGTGTACCTGCGGATTCACTGGGAGTCACTGGGAGTCACCAGGTATCACCGGGATAAAACCGGGAATGAAGTGCAAGTTATTGAAAAGTTGAAAATTAACGGTCACTTTCGGATTAGTGTAATATACGAATCAGTAATACAGGAGTCACTGGGAGTTAGATAGGAGTCACTGGGAGTTGTTAGGAATGAGATGCGAGTATGCCAGGCATGGCCCCCATTGTGCACAGCCCCTATATAAGGGACCCCCAAGCTGTGCCACACCACATCATCATTAAGTATTATGACTATTCATACATCATTACAGACATTAATATAATACGATAAGTCTGTATTATTATGTACCGTAAGGTCGTGATATCAATGCTTACTATACTTTACGAAACATATATATTTAAACTATTGTCTAAATAGTGGATAGTTTATCCTTCCCACCTTGTTGTTTTCATTCGTTACCGAGTTATGTAATATTTCATACGATTGCCTAAAATAGGTAACACTTATAGGTTGTGTTAGTTTTCTTAGGTTAGGTCAGGGGAGTTGCAGAACTTCTAGATTATTAACCGGCGACTACAACGGCCCCTAAGCAACCAAGCCATGATTACGCTGGCTCAAAGTCTACCCCGGCGACTACAGCGCCCCTCGAAGTAGTAATCCAAAAGTCCACTCTCCACCACCAAGCGAACTTGACATTTCAAAACACATACAAACACGTATCCACCACTCTCGTTATGTTAGGTAAGGGGAGTTGCAGAACTTGTAGACTACAAAATTAATAAGGTATTGTAACATTGACCATACATTGTTCACATTATTAATTACCTCAACTACTGTATTTTCCTTCTCTACACACAATCACTGGGTGAATACAATGTCTTGTGGGAAATTGTACTTACACAGGTTAATACTAAGCCTATTTATTATGTTTGACCAAGAAAAGTTAACTACCCGTATACTGTATATTATGCTTTCACGTGAGAAGTATTACAGGTTTATATGAATAATATAATTATTAAAGGGTACTTCACACAGTCAGGAATGCGAGCTAGAATCACTAGGAGTAGCTGAAAATTCGGATTCCTGGGCCTATTCGCGGTGAAAATCGACGACTCCTAGTGACTCTAGCGATATCCTAATGATTCCTGTTAGACTCCCAGTGACTCCAAACCACTCGCGGGCGATGGGCCCTGTCCGATAAAATGTTCACCGTGTTTAAAGTTCTCGCCGCGAATCGGGCCACTCCAGGTGACTCCCAGTGATTCTCAGTGATCCCAGTGATTCCCCAGTGACTGCCAGTGAGTCCTGGTGATTCTCGGTGATTCGTATCTGATTCGCGGACAGGTTTCGGTTTCAGTTTCAGTTCTCACCAGAATCACCAGGACTCACTGGGAGTCACTGGGGAATCACTGGGGATCACTGGGAATCACTGGGAGTGGTTCGACTCACGGCGAGAACCTTAAACACGGTGAACATTTTGTCGGACAGGGCCAATCGCCCAGGACTGGTTTGGAGTCACTGGGAGTCTAACAGGAATCACTAGGATATCGCTAGAGTCACTAGGAGTCATCGATTTTCACCGCGAATAGGCCCAGGAATCCGAATTTTCAGCTACTCCTAGTGATTCTAGCTCGCATTCCTGACTGTGTGAAGTACCCTTAAAGCCTAGTTCACACATTCAGGAGCGTGAGGCCGAGTTTCCAAGAGTCCACAGTCTCGGAAACTCGTGTAATGACTCTTGGAAGATTGCATGCACCCATGGGCACTCTGGGTCACTCCCTGATACTCCTGGAAAATCCACTCGAGCAGCCCAAATTTATAACCTTATAGCCTAGTTCACACATTCAGGAGTGTGAGGCAGAGTTTCGAAGAGTTCACAGTCCTGGAAATCATGTAATGACTCTTGGAAGATCGCATGCACCCATGGGCACTCTGGGTCACTCCCTGATACTCCTGGAAAATCCACTCGAGCAGCCCAAATTTATAACCTTATAGCCTAGTTCACACATTCATGAGTGTGAGGCAGAGTTTCGAAGAGTCCACAGTCCTGGAAATCACGTAATGACTCTTGGAAGATCGCATGCACCCATGGGCACTCTGGGTCACTCCCTGATACTCCTGGGAACTCCGCTCAGGCAGCCCAATTTTCAAACATGTTGAAAATTGGGCTGCCCGAGCAGAGTTCCCAGGAGTATCAGGGAGTGACCCAGAGTGCCCATGGGTGCATGTGATCTTCCAAGAGTCATTACGTGATTTCCAGGACTGTGGACTCTTGGAAACTCGGCCTCACACTCCTGAATGTGTGAACTAGGCTATAAGGTTATAAATTTGGGCTGCTCGAGTGGATTTTCCAGGAGTATCAGGGAGTGACCCAGAGTGCCCATGGGTGCATGCAATCTTCCAAGAGTCATTACACGAGTTTCCGAGACTGTGGACTCTTGGAAACTCCGCCTCACACTCCTGAATGTGTGAGCTAGGCTTAACTTGAGAACCCCAGCCTCTTTTCTTCAAGCAACCAAGGCTAGTTTCTTTAAGTGAACCCCAGTCCCTTGCCTACACATGAGTAGATCAGTCTTAAATGTAGGCTACATGTACTCTGTGACATAAATTCGGGCCCAGTATGAACTCTCGAACTGCAAAATTAGCCTCCGAAATGTAGGCTTAATATTAGGTGAACAAATTAATGAGATTCGATTCTGTTTTTTTTTTGGGGATAACTTCGAAACTTGTCATTGATTGTATGTATGATTTATGTCCTAGAATATATAGGCTATACAGTTGCCCACATAAGTTTTGTTTTTCGTCGTGATCTTCTGTATGATTATTGCGAGTGTATGTATATGTATGTATGTATATGCTCAGGCCCAATCCCCACTTTTCCTATTTTTTTTTTTATTTTCTATTTTACTCTATTTTATTATTTTGTTGTTTTTATTTTCTTGGGGGTGGCCGACTCAAGACAGAGCAAGAACAGGGAAAACACAAAACACAAGACAGAGCAACGAACAAACACAGACAAAATACAAAATTCACACACATCTAGGTCACCCAGGAGAACACCCAGAGACCAGGGTCACCAAGGTCGCTCCAGCACTCCCCCGGCCCCCGACCACCCGGAGAGGCTCCGATCTCGGCAGGCAGACATGTAGCGGAGCCAAAGCCACAAGCCCGCCCACCACACTTCCAGGTGCACCCTTGCCTGATGGTCTGTGGTTTATTTTAATTATTAGTAGTGAACCACTGCATAAGACACTACTCATAATTCATTCATACACATAAACTATTTATGGCTATCATTAGACGATTTTAGACCGTTTAGGAAATATCTCTGGATTATTATAAGGGTAAAGAGTAGAGTATCTCGATTAACTCTCTAATAATAATAATAATAATAATTAAGGTAAAAAGGCCACCAGCCAATCAATGCGCTCAAATAAATCAAATGAATATAGAAAAGGTGGGTGAGGGTGAAAGAAAGGAAGTTTTTATTGGTGTAGTAAGAGAGAAAGTGTCAAAGTAGGAGGATAAAGATTGTCGGGGCTTGACCCAACGTGCGTGAGTTGTTGATTTTAGTTTGGGGTTTAGAGGAGGGCTGTGAGTGTTGATATTATTGAGACATATTTTTGAGAGCTTCAGTATGGCATGTCAAGAAGGGATGGAGATAAAAATGGGTGGTAAAGGCAAAAGATAATTAATTTTGGGTGGTAAAGGTAAATTTTTGGTGAAGTGAGATTCAGAGGCTCTGATCGGTCAAGAGTGGCATAGAGGTTGGACTGTGGACGAGCCGGCATGCCCCACCGCCTCTTCCAGTCTGGACGAATCAGATGAGTCTGGGTGATGGAGAAGGTTTTAAGGATGGTCTGGCAATTTTGGATGGTAAGGGTCTAAAGTGGGGCAGCAAGGCATGGTTGTCAGTGCCGAGTTTAGAGATGATTGCACTGTCTTATGAAGAGCTTAATTTACTTTAATTTGTATTGTGTATTTGTGAAAGAATAGAAATTTTGGCTGATAGGTGAGTAAAAGGAATGGTGAAAATTGAGTGTGAGTTTGTGGTGTAACAAAGTTATTATGTAAATAGGGGATTGGGAGCCTCTCTGTTAATTGGATGCAAGAGGTTCGACCAGGGACGGATGGGTTGAGTGATATTATTAAAAATTTGGACAAAGTGATCAAAGGTCTCAAGTTTTTCAAGTTGTTTATTAGTCAGAAAGTTGTTATAGACATTAAGTGGAGGGATGCGGCAGAGTTCATGCAAGTGTTCCGATGTTTGGAACTCATACCACCGAGTTCCATGGATCCACCTCAGTGCTTTGTTCTGTACTCTTTGGAGTTTAATTTTGTGGTAGTTTGCCAAAAGAGTGCTGGTCAGTGGGGCATATGAAAGTAGCGGTCTAATTAGGGCTTTGTACAAATGGGTTCTAGTTTTGATGGAGGCATTTCGAAAACGTAAAATTGATTGAAGAGATTTTGAAGCAATGGGGATAGTCTGATTTGCATGATGATGAAAGTGAAGTTTTCTGTCAAAAGTTAGGCCGAGTACTTTGTTAGTGGGTGAGACAGTTACTGGGATGCGATCGGGAGGAGGTGCGCGGGAGTTGAGGAATAGTGGTCTAGGACGTAGGTAACCAGTGGATATGTAGGTGATAAAGGATTTTCGAGGATGAGCCTGAATCCGCCATTTTTGTTCCCATTGTGCTATTCGGTCAAGCTCTCTCTTGGCTTTGTTTGTCAAACCGTCTATGGTAGTTGCCCTAACAAGTTGCGTCACGTCGTCAGCGTAGGAAATTGTGAGAGTCATTATTGATTGGATCTGGCATGTCATTAGTGTAGAGAATGTACAGTGTAGGTGCGAGCACGGAGCCCTGAGGTACGCCTGCATGGAGTGGAAATGAGTCTGAATAGAAATTTGAAAATTTATTTTTGGCTGATCTGTTATCTAAGAAGTTGCAGAGAAGTTTTTTAATTGGTAAGGGGAAATTTAAGTTTTCGCAGATTTTGTACTTCAGGCCTACGTGCCATACAGTGTCAAATGCTTTTTTGATGTCTTTTGTGATGAGTGCTGTTTTGTGTCCGCGTCTGGAGTGTTTGTTAATGTGAATGTAGTTGGTGATTATGTTAAGTGCTTCCTGAGAGGATCTGCGGGGTCTAAAACCAAACTGTTTGTCAGTGAGAAGTCCTTCGTCTTCGAGGTACAGTCTGAGTCGGCGATTTATGATTGTTTCAAAAGTCTTCCCAAGAGTCTCAAGTAGACTACTGGGTCTGTAGTTCAGTGGGTCTTTGCTATTTTTATTTTTATTGGGAATAAGGATGATTGTTGCAGTCTTAAAGCAGACGGGGAAGTAGCCTGATGCCAGGATGGCGTTGTATAAGCAAGTGAGTGCATTAATAAATGTGTTTGGGAGGTGCTTTACAATGTGATGGTTTATTCCTGTGGCAGCAGGCGCCTTCCTCCATGTTTTTAGAGAGAATGAGCTTAACTTCGTCAGGCACAATGGGAGCAGTGAGGTAGTTGTCGGGGTGAAGTGAGTGTGTTGATGTGTGTCGTGAGAGATGTTGTCTGCAATATTATTAACATGTTGTTCAATGTCTCGAATGTGTTGTTGGGCGTGTCTTTCAGGAGGGTGTGGGTGGTATACTTGGGCCCATGTGTCTTTGAAGATGTCTGTGATTTCCCTGGGATCGGTGATGGTGTTACCGTTTACAATGAGTGAAGATGTTGTAGGTTTATTGTGGCCTTTTAAACGGTTTATGTGTCTCCAAAATTCCCAGGGTTTAGTTTTCCTGTGTTGTTCAGCAGTGTGTATGAGGTGTGTCCAGTGGCTGTCATGATCAGATTGCAGGCTGTCTAGGATATGATTTCTGAGGTGTGAGAGGTCATGTCGTACTCGGCCTAAGGTGTGGTTTTGTTTATTTTGTTCAAATCGACGACGATAGCACACAAGGAGTCTTTGTGAACGTATAGAAGGTCTGAATGTGTGTCTGACTTTGTAGGATGTTTTAGGTATGGTAGTGTTTGCAGCGTTGATGATTGTGTTGTGTAAGTGTTCTATTTGTTGATCTAGATTTGTGTAGTGGAGTCCCTCATAGTCAGTTGTGTAATCTTATTGTGATAGGATGTGTTGAAATTCATCCCAGTTAGCCTGGAAGTAATTGTAATGTGATGTAGAAGGAACTAAAATGGGAATTGAAGATATTTGCATGAAAACGGGGATCTGATCGGATCCTGATAAAGGCCCAGGGGAAATTTGATGGTGAAAAAGGTTAAATGCTCGGTTAGAGAAGATGAGATCAGGTTTGCCAGACCCATTGTGTACGAAAACTGTGTCAAAATCTGGGCCAAGGAAATTTAGTCTTTTTATGTCGTGTAGTGCTAGAAGTTGTGTTCCGTGTGGGTTGTTGGTAGTGTGTTGAAAAGCATGATGTTTAGCATTAAAGTCTGCAAGGATGAGCGTGGGTACTGTGACGATAACCACTCCGTTAGAACCGCATGGCTTGTCCTACAGTGACTCGCTAGGATCGCCAGGGCAGTGGATGTGGCTACAGTTGATGTATTATTGGGTGTTTTATTTCATATGAAAGCTCGTGTCATGGGCAGTCCAGAAAGGCTCTTTGTTTTTGCCCATGTCAAGGCTTTATATATTTAATTGCAAAGTATATGTTTTATCATTAAGTAGTAATGATAGGATTTGAGAGAGAGAGAGAGAGAGTAGAACAGAGTGAGAGGAGGCGCGCAGTGTTTTTTGCCATGCTCGATGATGTCACGGCTGGCTGGCCTCTTGGGGATTGGGTGGAGGATTTTTTTACCATGCTTGGTGACATCATGGTTGGTTGGCCTCTTTGGGATTGGCTGGAGGACTTGTTACCGCTTAGCTTACGCGGTGCGAGCTAGTGCTAGTATATATACAGCTCTCTTGCCATTCTCTCCCTCAGATCTGGTTTCTAGAACGCATCCCTCTCATCCCTTTGATATCTATCCCCCTCTCTGCACCTGAGAACCTTTTCCTCTGCCTATCTCTCTCATTTTCCATATCTTTCACCACCTTTTATTAATATTTAACCCCCTCTGGTTAACTCTGCATAATCAGCTTCATGCTGGCCAGTTGTATTGTGCGTTAAGGTCTTATATAACCCATGTATGTTTAGTTGTTAAGATAAGTTGATCACGAAGCATTGGTTGGCATTCACATTGTTCAGTACCGCTTCCTATAATTATTAGTGTTCTGCTGGATTAGATAATGCTAGACTAGGAGTCTGATATTATAAGGTATTGTTTCCGATGGGTGCTGGCTTTAGTTAAAAGCTGCACGACATACCTGAGAACTGGAGTTGATTGGGTAAATTCTAGTCTGTGTGCCATTGAGAGTAGAGCATGCACGAATGAGGGCTTTTTGCCTATACCATTCTGCACTGTTCTAAGCTCGGTTGTTTGTCTTTGAGGTACGCCAGGAGAACGCTTGATACTTCGGTATTAAGGTTTCTCAAGAGAGCTACCCTTCACTATAACGTAATATTTGACAGACAGACTTGAGATTTACACTAGGCTATGCGGCATGCTATGCGCACCAGTATCTCGTATCATTGACTCTAGCTAGACTTTATCAGTCATAGTAGACATTAAGTATATTAAACCAATTACTCTTATTATGCATACCCGTTTATGATTACACAAGCATTTCGCAGCCTAGTTTGATGTATTGAGACACAAACCACTTAGGCTCTTTTTGTTGATAGGAATACTGCATTGTCGTGGCGATTATTATTATTGTTGTAGCGTTTAGGATATTCTTGGCTCCGACTGCATTATATATCCTGCCTTTTTGTGTGCATAGCCTGCACGAGCATTGTTCCGCTGCCTGCCTTTTTGGGTTCCATTTCCGATTCGAGCATCTTGATAGCATCTAACATTTAAAGAAGATTCCTTGTTGGTGTTGAAGGACTTTAGTGTACTTTCTTTTATGCAGGAGTGCCTGACATTTATTGATTAAAGTAACGTAAGCTGTAACTTCCCTTACCACCTTACTTTGCATACCATAACCAAGCACCTTCGGTTATAGGTAGTAATAGGCTGTTTTCACATAACATTAAGCCTAGAGTAGACGCACATTTATTGAGAGTTTGATAACCTATTATTGCATATAGAACTCTGGAGAGTATTTGTGTTCTTTGTTCACTGGGAATATACATCAGAGGTTGGATCTAGCGCTTTCCGTTGTAGCATTTATGCCATTACTAGTCCAATGAATAAGAGCCCTGATATATTTAAACCTCAGTCGTAACAGTGCATTGTTGTTAAATAATGTGTTCATATCAGTGTAAGGAATGTGTGTGTTGGGTCTGACATATTATGTAGTGGCGACTAGGAGGGGACCAAGTGTTGTGTGTGTTTTTACTGCTAAGAAGTGTTTATATGTCCAGTCTGTCATGAATTCATGTTGTATTGTGCTTTTAATCATGATGGCAACTCCGTTGTGTGCATCGTCGTCAGATTGTCGTGTTGTGTAGCCAAAGAATTTTATTTTGTGTGTGTTGTGTATACAAGTGCTGTTGAGTAATATAATGTCTGGGTCATTATCTAGTATTAATTGTGTGAGTAAGTGTCTGTTTGGGTAGTAATGTCTAATGTTGAATTGAATTACTTTGAGCATGATGGATGATTGTCGGGTGAGTTGGGTGAGTTGATGATAATGGGGTGGTGGGGTAAGGTTGGTGGGTGGGATGGGGAGGGTGAGGTGTGAGGAGAGGAAGGATGGCTAGAACGGGAGGAGCCTTGTCCAAATGACATGGATGGGAGGTCACGTGAGGCGTTTCTTATGGGGCTTTCTGTCTTGCGGGATTTGGATCGAGAGCGATGGGAATTGGGAGAGGTTGCATCAGCAGGGCTGCTAGGTTTGCGTTTTAGGGGGGATTGAGGTGGGATGGATGGTGTTTTGGGGATAGAGGTAGACGGGAGAGGCATGGATGTTGGTGAGGTAAGGGTGGGGTCAGGAGTGTGGATGTGGATGGGCATGTCTACTTTGAGGGGAGAAGGGTTCTCGGCAGGAGTAATTTGGGTTGTGACTTCTCGAGAATTGGGAGTAGGAGTTTTTGAGTTGAGGGTGGATGTGGAGAGGGTGGAGGTGCTGACAGAGGGTGTGGCTGAGGTGGGGGAGGAGATAGAGGATGAGGAGGTATTGGGGGAGGAGATGGTTGTAGGGTTGGGGGTGGTTGTGGGGGTTTGGGAGGATTTTGTTTTGTTGAATTGGTACCAGGATTCAGGAATAGAGATGGCAGGGAGATTGTGGGCAGTGAGGCCGTCATTGAGAAGTTTGTTGAACAATGGAGTAACTTGTTGGTCTGTTAAATGGAGAGCTGTATTTACCAGCACCGAAGTTTTGGCAAGAATTTCTTGGTTGAAGAAAGGGTTTGGTGGGTTGGAGCTGGTGAAGGAGGAGGAAGGTTGGGGGTGAGAGCTGGTGGAGGGGGAGGAGGTCATGGGTAGGGATTGAGGGGGGAGTGATGGGGTGTCAGCTGAGGCATATGATATGTTGGTGACTGGATGGGACGAGAAGAGAGGGCGGGGATTGTTGGAAGATGTTGGAGAGGTCTTTGATTTTTTTCGGGTTTGTTTGAGAACATTGAGGCGGAAGGGGAATTCTGAACTTATGGCAATGTGAGGGCCATTACAATTATTGCACTTCAGGGAGCTTGAGGAGCAAGTTGTGAATGAGTGGTCGTCACCACAGCCTGAGCATACATGCTCATTTTTACAGGTAGATGTTATGTGCCCATACTGGTAGCACTTAAAACACTGTTGGAGGTTAACCCATGATTCAGGAGAGAGGAACTCAGGTGGTATGATCACATGGAAGGCTTTGAGACCTGACTTGAGGAGTTTGCTGGCTTCCTAAGGGGAGGCACAGCAAATTTTGATGGCTTTTTTTTGGAGTCTTTGAGACATCACAAACTGTGATGTTGTTTCTTTGTGAAATTTCTGTAGCTATGTCATTCTCATCCCTGTTGAAGATGTTGTTATCAGGGTGAGCAATCTTGACAGTGCAAGCAGCTTTTAACTCGGGAGAGACTACTAATTCATACCCTGCATCTTTGAGTTTATTTACGTTATCAGGGGCTAGGTATGCATTAAGATCTTTCTGAGAGGCAAGGCAAACTTTTAGGGTATTATTTGGATTTTTGAAGACTTTAACAATTTGGGTCTGGGTGATGCTGAATATGTGTGAGCCAGGATCATCAGGGGGAGGAGAGTTACATTTAAATTTTACATACAGTGCCATACTGAAATATTAAGAGAGCTAATTTTAAAGGATTAAATTTTGAAAATTGGGAGATGGGAGAGAGATCATTTAAATTATATAGCTAAACTGTACCCAGGGGACACCCCTACGGAGTGTCCCCAGAAAAAACCTAATTCCTACCTATGCCCTTGGACTAAGTCTGTCACAGGGCCCTAAACCTACTTGGAGCTTAAACCCTACCCACTTGCCTCCTATAACCAGGGCGAATCCCCCCCCCCCCCCTTCGTGGCAATGCCCTCGGGGTTCGGCGTCGTACTACAAGTGGGTTTCTACTGGGCGGGAGTGGGTACTCACATTTAATAAATTTGGAACAAAAAAGCTGGAAAGAAATTGGGGAAAGAAGAGAATATAGGAAAGAAATGACAATGGAGGAGGATGATAATGAGGTATGAGGCGAGATGCAGGGAGCTGATTGGCCGGGCGAGTGCAGATCGAGGTGTTGATTGGAGGAGAGAGAACCGATGGAGGAAGCTAGGGGGCTAGGTTTGGCTGGTCCTCAAGATGTCCATCTTCTATCTTCTGCTGCTTGAAGATTCTTCTTTCTTCTTTCTTCTTTCTTCTGCCGCTTGAAGATGGGGGGGGGGGCTACAGGCCTATAAGAGAGACCAGAGCGTCACCAAGTACCACCTCGAAGTGTGTGTTCCCTTTAACCTTCCCTTTAAACCAGCTGAGTTTGACATTCCGGCCGCGCCAGATAAACATGCCACGCCCTCCCGGCCGACCATTCAGAAGCCTCCGTTTTTGGAGCTGACGGCTACGTGTACCGCCTCACATTTAAACTCGCTCTCGCTCTCTTTACAGGCCGTTTCCTCTGGTTGCAATGGGTCTAATGCATTAGTGTCAGCCCTATAAAGCCTGTAAGCCACTAAAAGACATTCACAACCAGCTTCCAGGAACGTATTATGGAGAGAGAAGAGTGGAGGCGAAGGGTAGGAATATTCATGTCTCGCGGCCAGAACATTGCACGGCCGAGCGGATGGCTCAGCCAATCACAGCGCCGGAGAGCGGGAGGCGGGACTATATTAAGGGGGTGGGAGAGGCTGCCGGAGTCATTCACCTCTCGGGCTCCACTGGGCTCACTTTTTGCAACCCACATTCTCTCTCTCACTTGGGCACTCAAGGGAACTTGGATCCACTTTTTCCAGCCTCCCAGCCCTCATCACTTGTTCCAGTAAGGTCCACCTCGGGCCTAGCATCGCTCTCCCCTACTATTCGGATACACCTTCAGTATCCGGCCGCCTGTTGTCACATTGCTGGCTTGCATACCTACAGCCAAGCGGTTCAAGAGGGACGACAGAAAGTAGAGGGGAGCGAAGATTTCTAGTTGAGCTATTGGCCAGCTCTGAGGTAGTGAAAGAAAGAGAGAAAATGCTTGACTAACCCAGTGGTTCCCATAAATAATAATTGATGTGTTCTTATAGGACAAACTAAAGAGAAAGATACTAGACTTATGTACAATAAATAAAATTATGATGTGTTAATAGGATAATAGTTATTCTTGATAGAGAAGGCTCCATGCCGATTAGCTATCAATAGTATAAGATCTGGTAGGACAGCAAATAGATATTAAAGTTAAAGTAAGAGGGGATCATTCTTAAATAGATAATAATAAAAAGAAACTATAAGGCTCAGGGGAAATATATAATAGTTGCAATTAGATCAGCTTTAGTTTGAGAACCAGGTAGGGAGGACACTAGTCCGTATGATCTACGAAATCTTTTGTTATAAAGGACACATTATCAATTATATTGTTTGAAGGAATATTCGTGAGAGAAATAAATTGACTACACTGGTATCTTGGTAGTGTTGGCAACAGCCATCCAATAGGGTAACCTCAGTAGAGTGAACCATTTCCTACCAGATCCTGGTGATTGTAAATATTGTAAAGGATAATTAATATTAAGTAAATTAGAACTGTATAAGATTACCTTGGCCAAGTTAAATAAAACCTTGTATGATTAGATTAGAGGTACTGTATCCGGTATCGGTTTTGAAATTCCCACGCTCGCAGGCGCGATCCACAATTTGTAGTGGTAATGTCAACCCCTGGATATTATGTTTACTAAATCGTTATGAAACAATATTTATATTAGTATTTATATAATTAAATGCTTATTTTTCATTTATATGATAAAGTGAAGAGGGAATGAACCCATGGTAACGAATTAGTATATAATTTATTTAGGAGTCGGAAATTGAAGTTCCGATCAGACGCCAGTAAACTTTTGTACTATGAGGACGTGTCTCGTGACCTCTCCCGCAATAATCCCCACGCCCGGCCCGGAGTCCTGACCCTTTAACCCTTGTCTACCGAAGGCGGAATCCTCTAAACTACACCAGGACCCTAGTTATAGCTAAGTCATTGATATACATGGCCATTTATACAATGTTTAGTTAGGGTTTCTGAGAGATAGGCTACCATGGATTAAGACTAGGCTACTAAACAACCTCATCTATTTATACATTCCATGCCATAAGGTAGGTTATATAATACTTTATTTTTATTAATTTTCTATTTTTATTGGTGTGAGATAGGATATATTTTTGGCCACATTATCCTCCACATTTTGGTTCCTCGAGTGATAATTCCGATTGGTGTGTAGACTAAGGGTCGAGTTAGGTCCAGCTTTATTAACAGTTAGGGTCCCCACTTCTGTGGCGGTAATGTTTAACACCTTAAGAGCGGCCTATGCGGTTTATTTATATGTACCGCCCAGCGGGGTGTTTTTAGCCAAAATAGGGCTGTTTACGTGATCATTTTCATGCCTAAATAAGACCCAGAACGTAAAACAAGTATCTATCCCTGAAAGGGCATAAACAGAGCTTTCGAATGACACCATAACGATCCTTTTATGATGGCTAGTTTTCTTGCAATAACCGTGCAACGCGAGTGCAAAAAGCATGTAATTAGCCACTTTCCGATACAATTCCTTATATAGCGAGTGAGAGAGGGAGGAGGGAGCTGGGATTCGTGTCAGTATATTCGCCGCGGTGGTCTGGAGCAGTCATACGCTCGCTACTCTCCTGCCACCACTTGTCTCTCTCTCTCAGCAACATTACGTGCTGAAATTGCCACTCGACCTATGTCGAGCGCCGCCACATAGTCCAGCTTTATTAAATACGACTTATGTGGTGAGCCGCTAATTAAGGGTTAAGGACGGTTTTGTAGGACATAGTATGATCCCGCGCCGTTATGAGGTCCCTAACTGTGAGGCAAGGGCCGTGGGTCAGTGGCATTTCAATTATTAACCTCTCCGCTGCATACCCCCTATAGTATACAGCAGGGTGTCAAACGACGCTGTTTTTTTGAGTGATAACGCAAGTGAACTTTTTGTATAATGATAACAGGAACTCCCCCAACCCTTTTTTGTTTTAAGAAACAAAAAAGGTAAATTGACACAATTTTGGTCTCCATATGTTCTATCTTGATTGCCTTTAGATTGCAGGAAATGCTGTTTTAGACACCTAAATTCTAAATAAAAATCCGCTCCGTCGCGCTATAATGATAACAAAATAATAAACCATAATGATAACACAATTCATATTTTGTGGATTGACACCCTGGTATACAGCCACCCCTGTGCGGAGGTATTTAGATGGTTTCCTTCACTCAAATCGTCATCGTACCATAAATATCATTAATACTTATCCATATGCGCCTATTTTACGTTGATTATAGAGGTATTAACCTGTTACAGCAATAAAACAAGTGGAAACAGTGTTTGGCTGGTCAAAATCGGCAACAGAGGCCGGTAGTTGTAATCATCGAGTGTGAGCCAGCCTCCCACTCCTCCCCCCGTCTGGAGAGAGACTTGCGCGATACTCTCTCTCTCGCTCTTTCCCACGCTTGGTAACACAGATGACCACGCCCTGCTAGCAACTCGCTAATGTTAGCACGAAAATATACCTAAGAATAAGGGAATAACAGGGAGAATAGGTGATAATTGAAGGGGGGGGGGGGGGGGGAGAAGGAGGGGATGTGGAGGAGTGATATTTGCCATGGCCAAGGGGCAATATAAAAAATAAATAAAACAAAAATTGATACTGGGCTGGTTTTAATGTTTTTCTTTTAGGCCTTGGATTATATAAGGAGTTCCGCAGCGTACCGGTACACCTTATATAAGTAGATCCGCACTTGCCGGGTTAAAAAGATATGATAGCATGGTGTTTAAATACTGTGGTAGAGGACTGGCAGGAGGGTCTGCAACGTTGCATTCTCTGGCGTTTGTGAAACTCGGAGCTTGAGCTTCGTTGCAGTCCCTAAATTTCCCCATATTTTGCTTATTTAGGCCATTTTATGTCTCCGTCCTTAACACCTTACGAGCGGCCTATGCGGTTTATTTATATGTACCGCCCAGCGGGGTGTTTTTAGCCAAAATAGGGCTGTTTACGTGATCATTTTCATGCCTAAATAAGACCCAGAACGTAAAACAAGTACCTATCCCTGAAAGGGCATAAACAGAGCTTTCGAATGACACCATAACGATCCTTTTATGATGGCTAGTTTTCTTGCAATAACCGTGCAACGCGAGTGCAAAAAGCATGTAATTAGCCACTTTCCCGATACAATTCCTTATATAGCGAGTGAGAGAGGGAGGAGGGAGCTGGGATTCGTGTCAGTATGTTCGCCGCGGTGGTCTGGAGCAGTCATACGCTCGCTACTCTCCTGCCACCACTTGTCTCTCTCGCTCAGCAACATTACGTGCTGAAATTGCCACTCGAGTTATGTCGAGCGCCGCCACATAGTCCAGCTTTATTTAACTCGACTTATGTGGTGAGCCGCTAATTAAGGGTTAATGTCACTCGCGTCTGAAACACCAGGTAGACCAGCTAAATGCTCGGGGACGGAGCATATATACCAAATTTAATTAATAATAAATGTGTTCTCCTCCCTCCCTTAGAAAATGCTACTACCACAGGTACCCACTAACATCTGGGATAAGAAATTAATGATTAACTAAAAATTTACAGCTTGAGCTTCATTCCGGTACCTAAATTCACCCTATTATTAGATAATTTAGGCCATTTTTATGTTTCTGTCCTTAATGTCACCGGCGTCTGAAAGATCAAGTAGACCAGCTAAATGCTCGGGGGACGGAGCATATACAAAATTTAATTTAATAATAAATATATTCCCTCCCCTTTCTAGCGTGGGTTCCCACGTATTAGGTAAATTATATTGTGGACTTAATGATTTTCAACTAATTATTCATCTGAATTTGTAGCAAATAATGGTACGCGTATAATGCTAAAGATTAACAGCTAATATAATTATGCGTTAGGCTATATCTAAATGTAAATTTGATTGTTGAAAATTAGTCTTCAGTATAAACATTAATAATAGTTTTGAAAATAATTACCCATTTTCCAAAATGACTGATAGGCTACACTCTTGAGAAAATCTATGGTGGGGAAATTAGGCTAGGTAACTAGAGCATTAAATAATTGCCAGGAGGTAAAAAGATGTGCCCCTGTCCAAGAGAGCTGTTAAAGTCTCAAATCCAAGATCTTAAAACCGGTGGGGTAATTATGAAGTCTTTCAATAAATTGGACTATTACATCAAACACGAGCAATCTGAAAAGTTTGAGGAAATACAGCAAGCCTATGCAGATGCCCATGAACATTATTTGGATCAACTAGCCGGGTTCGAATCCTTGGCGACAGAAACAGTTACCGGGACAGGGAGTAATGGTACCAGTAATGGTATTACGGCTCCGGGACAACAAAGCTTTAAGTTGCCACCTATAACCTTACCTGAATTTGATGGGCAATCTGTTGATATAGGTTAAGTGCACACACAACATATATACAGAGTGTACACATGCCTTAATCATATTGCAACATACACACATGTACTTTCAGGGCAATACTATCATTGTTTAATATCCCATGATAATATACCGTACTCTGTAGTATCGGCAGCGTTGCACCAAATATATCCGGCACCGCTGCACATGTTTTCATCAGTAACATCCGGTCGGCACTCAGCATAGCAGTGCCACCCTAGCTCTGTATATCTTTGGCTAATAAGAACCTATAAACTTATCTCTGGACTTTTATTCTACATCCTTGTGCAAGAAAGGATGATCAAGGTTGTTGTAGCTTCACATGACAACCATACATGGCGCAGTGTGTTAATACAGCCAGGAGATACGAGCCAAGACCGGATTCTCAGCCAGCCATCTTGCAAGACCTCACCTCTCCAGCCCTGGATATATTATTGTGCAGTGCTTTATAGTGCAGTTAAGTACTTAAGAGTGTAGTGCAGTGCCTTTATTATATGTCCCATGTCATTTGTGCCCATTCCCAACTTGCTGTGAGGGTTATAGCCACCGAAACAGAGCTGGACAAGAGCTAGGAGCAGCATACCCTCCCTCTCTGATGGCTCCAGCCACACTGAACTCTGCAGCTAAGCTACCACCCCTCACGCCCTCCAGCTGTGCCGGTACATGCACGCACGGACACACGCACATCTCTGCCAAGTCAACACGGTGTTGCCAAGCCTACCGCACTCACTCACTCACTCTCTCTAGCACAGATAATTTCTTTCACTATTAAATAAACTGTTCCAGTTGTACTGCACATTTTCATCGTTCCTGCAAGACTACAGTGTGTCAGCTTTCAACCAATTATGGAGGGAGATGAGCAGATTCATGGGGAGCCCAGAGACACCCCACACGACCATACTGGGGAGGGAGATAATGGTGGAGCTACTGGTGGAGATAATGATGGAGATACTGTTGGAGTTGCTGGTACGGGGTACCAGTCAGTTCATTCCACTCCAACCTCTCCTCTCACCACCCCTCATTTTACTCCACCTCCCCAACCTCCCCCCACCTTACCTCCCCTACACTATAGGGGGATGCCACCCCTGTCACCACACCCTGCAAGTCTACAAAATACCACAAGTGCAGACCTCCTTCAGCTCATACAGTATATGGAGCAATGCAGACAACGGGACGACTATACCAGAAGACAGGAGGAGGACCGCAGACAACAGGAGGAGGACCGCAGAAGATGGGAAGAGGAAAACCGACGACAGGAGGAGGAGGACTACAGGAGACAGGAGGAGGAAACAAGTCGACGCACGGAGGAGGACTACAGGAGACAGATGGACGATGCCAAGTTCTCCGCCCTTGTCCAGGCTCTGGCCCAAATTACCCCACCTGCCGCCGCACCTACACCTACCTCAACGGGGACAACACCCAATTCCACAACATCCTCCACCCCTACAGCTCCACCTCCACCACAGAAGGCTATCACCCAGAACCCGCCGCCCCTTCGTGCTGATGCCACCTTCCAGGTTTTCAGAGAATGGAGGCGTCGGTGGGACGATTACTCTATTATGGTAGACTTATCTAAATTACCGAGGGAGAAACAACTGATCCAGATGCGGATGTGCTTAACCCTGGAGACACAGCGGCTTTTGGAGCACACCTTAAGCATACCCGCTGACACCGACAAGACCATTGATGCAGTCCTCGATGCACTTCAGGAGCACATCAAGAATTCTCGCAATGAAGCTCTCCGTCGCAGGGACCTGTTCAGTTGCAAGCAAAAACAGGGCGAGTCATTCAACAACTTCTACGTCCGCCTCTGCCACATCGCCGAAGAAATTGACGTCTGCCCAGGGAACTCTTCAGCCTGCAAGGAGACCCAACTCAAGATGGTCATTCTGATGGGCATACATGACGAAGAACTTGTACAGAAGCTGCTTTCCCTCGACGCCACCCCTTCATTACAGGACATCGTCAACACTTGCCGTTCCTATGAGGCCACTCGAAGCGCTACGTCAGCCATACGTGCCCCACCGTCCCAGGTTAACGCCGTGTCAGCGTACAAGCAGAACAAGCAAGTTAAGCAACGCGACAAGTTCTCCACATCGCAACAGTCCTTGGCGTCGGCTGCCGCCTGCCAGCGTTGCGCTCGCCGGCACGACAAGAACAAGTGCCCGGCTGAAGACTACACCTGCACTAACTGCGGCCGTCGTGGTCATAAGCCTAGGACTCCTGCTTGCCCTGCAGCCACCGCCCAGTGTCGTCGCTGCACCATATGGGCCACTACGACAAATGCTGCAGATCTTCCAAGACGCCCGCCACACAGGACAACGACGCTTCCTCCCACAACAAGTCTACAGCAAAGAAGACCACAAGTTGCCGACGTGTGGGATCACCTGTTCAGGCACCCACACTGACATCCGTGAGTCTCACCTGCAGCGGCACCACTAGAAAACTCCACATGCTTCCTGACACAGGTGCAGACATCACAGTGATCGGCCGACGACACCTCGACATACTTCGGATTCCTCTCAGCAGCCTACGACCTCCGCCTCCGACAACAACGCTCAACGCAGATGGCTCTGCAATGGCTCCTGCTTTGGGGACGTTTCATGCACAACTCACCATCAGCAAACGCTCCTGTTCGGCCACAATCCAAGTCCGCGAGGGTGTTCAGACGCCGCTTCTGTCCAAACGCCACTGTCAAGCATTGGCCATCATCTCAGCAGAATTCCCCAAGCCAATTCTACAGGTTAAACATATCTACAGGTGTAAGGAGCTACCCTTCACAGCCACCACATCACCTGCACAAGCCAAGGAGTTCTTTCTTCGAGAGTTCAAGGACGTTTTGGTCTCCAAGGAGTATCTCCAGACAGCTCCACTCAAGCCTATGAAGGGTCCCCCAATGCGGATCCACCTCAAGGATGATGCCGTGCCTTTTGCCATCTACACCCCGCGGCAGATCCCCTTTGCTTTCAGGGACAAAGTTAAGCAGGAGCTGGACTCGCTAGTGGCACAAGGTATCATTAAACCGGCCGGCGATGAACCTTCAGAGTGGTGCCACCCCCTCGTCGTCGTCGCCAAGCCCAACGCCGAAGTTCGCCTCACCGTAGACCTCACCAAGCTCAACTGCCAAGTTTCCCGCCCAGCCCACCCCTCACCGACGCCTTTCGAAGCGATCCGCAGTGTGGCCCCGCAGGCGAAATTCTTCACGACGGCAGACGCCCTGAGTGGATATTGGCAAATGGAACTTGCGGAGGAGGACCAGCATCTCACAACTTTCATCACTCCTTATGGCCGTTTCCAACACTGTAGAGGTCCAATGGGTTTCGCTGCGACAGGTGACGCCTTCTGCCTTCGCGGTGATAGGACCCTCCAAGGGGTGCAAAATTGTGCCAAGGTTGTCGACGACGTGCTGCTCTACGACGAGGACTTCAACACACATCTTCAGCGTATCCATGAAGTGCTCATACGGTGCCGCGACAGTGGGATCACACTCAACAAGGACAAGTTCGTGGTCGCCGCACCGAGTGTGAACTTCTGTGGGTACACGCTCTCAGGTGAGGGCATCTCGGCTGACCCTGGCAAAGTCGGAGCGATCAAGGACTTCCCGACACCAGCCAACATCACCGACCTTCGCTCCTTCATGGGTTTGGTGAACCAGCTGGCGGAGTTCACCCCCGACATCGCCACTGCCGCTCAGCCCCTGCGCCCCCTGATGAGCCCGAAGAGGTCGTTTATGTGGACCGCTGACCATGATGAGGCTTTCCGCCGGGTCAAGGCTGCCCTGCTCAGTCCACCCGTCCTGGCCCCATTCGACCCTTCCCTACCAGTGATTCTACAAACTGATGCATCCCGCCTCAACGGTATTGGATACGCCCTCCTACAGGATCATGGCAACAACCGTCTCCGCTTAGTTCAGTGTGGCTCGAGGTTCCTAAGCGACCCCGAGTCCCGCTATGCCACCATTGAGCTGGAGATGCTAGCCGTGGTCTGGGCCATGTCCAAGTGCAAGTTCTACCTCATCGGACTGCAACACTTCACCCTCATGACGGACCATCGCCCCCTCATCCCCATCTTCAACAACTACACCCTTGATGCGGTTGAAAATCCCCGCCTCCTACGTCTGAAGGAGAAAGTCGCACCTTACCTCTTCACAGCCGTCTGGCGCGCTGGCAGGTTGCTCTGCATCCCTGATGCGTTGTCACGGGCCCCTGTCAGCCACCTGACACCAGAGGATGAGTTAGCATGTGCCGACGCCACGGTTCACCTCAGATCCCTCGTGACTGTCAACGCCGCCGCCGCCGACGTCAACTCTCCTTCACAGGACGCAGACAGGATTCTCCAGGAACTCAGAGATGCAGCCAGAGCGGATCCTGTGTACATCCGCCTGCGTGAGTGCGTTACTTCGGGTTTCCCCACCAACCGCTACGACCTGCACAACTCCCTACTCCCATTTTGGAAACTCTGAGACTACCTGTCAGCAGATGGTGAACTCGTCCTGTACGGAGCGAGGGTTGTGGTTCCTGAAGCCCTCCGCCGCTGCACCTTGGCTCGCCTGCATGATAGTCACAGAGGCGTGGAGGCCACTAAGCGTAGGGCGCGACAGGCTGTCTTTTGGCCTGGCATCAACTCGGACATCGCCAATACAGTTCAAGCTTGTGAGCCGTGTCAGGTCTTACAGCCTAGTCAGCAGCAGGAACCCATGATCAACGACGACAAACAACTAGGCCTTTCGAGTCTGTTTCAGCCGACTTCTTCGCTGTGGCGGGGAAATCCTTCCTCGTCGTAACAGACCGACTCTCAGGCTGGCCCGTTGTCGTACCCTGCAAAGGAGATACTACCGCTTCAAACACCATCAGGATCTTCTGCCGCTACTTCAGGGAAGTTGGTGTACCCCTCCGCCTACGTACAGATGAAGGCCCACAGTATACTAGCCGTGAGTTCCGGGACTTCATGGAGCGTTGGGGAGTCAATCACTTGGTCTCTTCCCCACACTACCCACAATCCAACGGTCATGCCGAGTCTGCCGTCAAGTCCGTCAAACACCTCATACTGAAGACGGCTCCCTCAGGCAACATCGACTGTGAGGACTTTGACCGTGGACTGTTGGAGCTCCGCAACACCCCGAACTTCACAGGCCGCTCCCCGGCACAAATCTTGTATGGCCAGCCACTACGGTCTTGTGTCTCTGCTCATCCCCAGTCCTTTGCAGCAGAGTGGCAAGCCAAGGCCGAGGACTGTGACCACCGTGCAGCCGCCCACACTGCGCTGGTGCAGAGAAACTATGACCAGCACGCACGCCCCCTTCCCAGGTTGAGAGTCGGCACCACAGTGCGGATCCAAGACCCGATTTCTCACCGCTGGGACAAGGTTGGGGTCGTCATGGGCTGCGGCAGGTCCAGGGATTATGAGGTTCGTCTCCCCAGTGGTAAGATATATTGGCGGAACCGTCGCTTCCTCCGCCCAGTGAATTCCCCTGGTGTTGAACCCCTCCCCCATAACCCTGAGATCCCTGTGTCTTGCATGGACCCAGAAAGAGAGTCCTTCACTTCCCCCATGGCCCCACGTAGGTCTGAAAGGCTCCTAGAAAAAGAGTCAGCTCGACAACGTCTTGCGAGCTTGAAGGGGGAGGGAGGTGTTGATATAGGTTAAGTGCACACACAACATATATACAGAGTGTACACATGCCTTAATCATATTGCAACATACACACATGTACTTTCAGGGCAATACTATCATTGTTTAATATCCCATGATAATATACCGTACTCTGTAGTATCGGCAGCGTTGCACCAAATATATCCGGCACCGCTGCACATGTTTTCATCAGTAACATCCGGTCGGCACTCAGCATAGCAGTGCCACCCCAGCTCTGTATATCTTTGGCTAATAAGAACCTATAAACTTATCTCTGGACTTTTATTCTACATCCTTGTGCAAGAAAGGATTATCAAGGTTGTTGTAGCTTCACATGACAACCATACACAATCTGATTGGAATACCTTTTGGGATAAATTTAAGGGTTTAGTTCATGACAGGTCAGATATTTCTGCAGCAAATCAAATTTCATACTTGTTGGGTCAACTTAAGGGTTTTGCATTGTAGTACTCAAGGAAAATTTTGAAGATACGGAGTTGACTCTACAGCGCCTAGTTTACAAATTGCTGGATTTATCAGAACCCAAGCATACGTACCAGGATCTTCAATCATTCCGGATCAGCTTGAATTGTGTTTTAAAATCACTTAGTACCCAGAAAGATCTTGACTCAGCTTCTTGGCTCCTGAACCACACTGTACAACAAAAGCTCTCTCAGAAAACCTGTGATGAATTGTACAACAGGTATAAAAAGAACTACTTCACGTATCAAGAGATAAAAGAGGGCTGTGCAAACACATGCAGGTTTCTAAGAAGGATACTGGTATCAAGGAAGGAGACAACAAGGTCAAATATACAAAAGCGTCTACAACAGGGACTAAGGAAAAAGCAAAACCGTTCAAGAAGGAAGAGGTTGGTACCTATGTGACGCCCGTCCAACAGAATAATCAAACTAGTACAGTATCAAAAACAAATGGTGTTTGGGAGAGGAAAAATTCACGTCTCAATTTTTCAGTGACCCAAGAAGAAACCAGAGATATTAACCTGTTAAGCGCTAAATAGCCCTAGGAGCTAGGGTAGTTATTTGTGCATTTCTGCCAAAAAATTCGATCTCACAGAATTTAAAAAAAAGTACCTCAATGTCTTGGAAATAAGCAGCCACATCCGCCAATATATATATATCCACCCTAAAAAAATGTGGGTGTGGAGTTACGGTGGCTGCAAGTTGAAAAAAATGGGCTGATAGGCACGACATCCCCGAGCGAGCGAGTGTGTGTGAGTGAGTCAGGCGGGAGGAGAGAGAGAGAGGGTGGAGGCAAGAACGTGCGATTGATGAGAAGCAACGCTCTATATCTCGCCTAAAAAGCACCCCTATGGTTTCACCTGTTCATATTCATGAGTAAGGCAGCCCATGTGAATAATATACACTGATAAATGAAGCGCAGAGAGGCATACGGACGAATAATAGGCGAAATAAGAGTGGTGTATTGAGAAAGGTGGGTGGCGCGGGAGAGAAAAGGGGTCAGATTACAGTAGGTAGATGAGATTAGCGTGGGTGTATGCACAAATTTAGACCTTATAGACACTTTGTGTTGTCGTTGCTATATTGTAAACAACGATAAGGCTTCTTGGATGGCGCAGTATGTTAGAGTAACCCGATATCTCATTACACAATTTTTACGCACTATTTGCTTGCAACTCATGGATGAAAGGTTATTTATTTACTTGTAAATTTCTTTACTGTTTGTTCGTAATGATAGAATATGTTAGGTTATGTAAAAGTATTATACATACTAAATACTTCGATATACACAAGTGTATCGAGGGTATATATATTTTTTTTTGTCAAGCATTCGTCTGCCCGAAAATACGTACGCACTAATCGCTGTCAGTATAGTGTGAACAGTCATGGTCTAGTGGTTAGAGTGATGGACTGAGTGAGATGTAGGCCTAGAGATGTGGGTTCGAAACCAGAGAGGTTATGGGGATGTTTTTGGAGTGTTTATATCACTTGAAATTTTTTTTTTTTTACATACTTACGCCCTGCTATTCATAAAGTCGAAAACTTTGATGAATAGCTGAGCGTAAGTATGTTTTTTTGTTTATTTTTTTTTTTTTTTTTTTTTACAAAAGGTTGTTACAAAAGGTTAGTACATAAGTATAATATTACATAGGTATATATATAAATAAAACAAAATATTGCCTGGCTAATGAATTAAACTGAAATAATAAATTAAAATATTGCTTATATATACAGTATACTGTATACAATAATATACTGTGTATATATATATATATATATATATATATATATATATATATATATATATATATATATATATACAGTATATACCAAAACATATGAACTTATCCTACAACTATAATTTGTACATGTTATGATAATATTATCACGTTGGTCAGGTACGGGCAAGTAGGTAGGCAGGCAGGTGTTTTGAGATCACGTTGGTCAGGTACGGGCAGGTAGGTAGTGAGGTAGGTAGTGAGGTAGGTGGGCGGGGCAGGAGTTTGGCTGAGGCAGGGCGACACAGGTACCACTCCTAGTAGTACTTGAGTGAGTGGTAGTCCCTGAAGCACTCGCCCAAACACAACCCAACGTTGCATTCCTTGCACATTGATGTGACTCGGCTTCTTTTTTGTGGCTTTCTGGTGGAGTGGGCACAGACCTGGCACTGTACTTGCAGCCTCCGGGTGCCAGATAGCTCGGTGTGGATAGGGTAGTGTTTGTCATATCCATCAATGACTCTGTCTGGGAGGTTGACTGCACGGTGACCCCTGTGACCGGAGACTGGTTGGTGTTTTTCTAGGAGTTGGTAGGCGACGTTGTAAATGAACTCCCTGAACTTGAGTTTTTTGTTCGGGGCCATGTCTTTTTTGACCAGCCACATGTTGTAAGCGTTGAGTATCGTGATGTCAACAAAGTGAAGGAAAAGCTTGTGATACCACTTCACTGTTTTTCGTAGACACTCAACGCCTGCAAGCTGGCAATCAGACTTGTCCACAAGGCGCATGTACTTGGTATAATCCACCACCATATCAGGTTTCTGGATAGACTTCTTGGTACGGTAGTGGAATTTACCAGAGTCCACTTGGGCACCTGTATGGACAGTCGAAAGCAGGTGGACTGGTCGCTTATCGAGCCACTTTACCGCCAGAACTTTCCCAGACTTCTCCAGCTGCTTGTAGTGCTCTTTCTTCTTTCTTCTTGGTCTGTCCTGTCTGCGGCGCCTTTGTTCCTCTGCCAAGTCGTCATCAGAAGCGGTGTCACTGTGGGAGGGGTTGTCCAGTTCTATGCGATTGCCTTGGAACTTAGGCATGAACTTCCTGTTAGTTCTGACAGTCCCACATGCCCCCGTTTTGTGGTCATGGAGGAACTGGTAGAGTGCAGGACTTGTATACCAATTGTCGGTGTACAACGTGTGCCCCTTGTTCAGGTAGGGCTCCAGCATCTTTTTCACAATGTGCCCTGACATGCCCAATGGGTCGTTGCCACCGACTTTTGGAATGTCTACATCAGTGCCGGTGTATACGATCATGTCGAGCACTATTCCACTTTCACAATCGCACAACACAAAGATCTTGATCCCGAACCTGTGTCTCTTCAAGGGGATGTACTGCTTGAACACCAGGCGTCCTTTGAAAAGCACGAGCGACTCATCAATCACCAGGTTGGCAAAGGGGTAGAAGAATTTCCTGTACCTTTGCAACAACATGGTCAACACATCCCGAACTTTCCATATTCTATCAGCTCGGTTTGGGTTATTATTGTCTGCGAAGTGCAAAAATCGCAGAAGCAAGAAAAATCTATCACGAGCCATATATTTCCGGAAAATTGGGGTGTTGATGATTGGGTCGTGCTTCCAATAATGCTCCATTACATGCTTCCTGCAGAGAGGCATGATTAGCAACAACGCAAAGAACACAAGGAGCTCAGGGACAGTCGTATCAACCCATGCACGAATTCTTGCTCTAGGAGATATCATATCAATTCTTTCCCTCACCCAGGTAAAATAGCCATTGGTTTGGGAAACGAGATGAGATAATACCTCCTGGTCAAAAAATGCACAGAAGAAATCAGATTCCGTGGACTGGTCATTGCAGGGCCAGTCTGCTGTTGAACCAGCCAGATTGGCATTGAACTGGTGCAAATCTGGTTGGAAATGGGACCCTTCAGACCAGGCAAAATTATACGCCCGTGGGGGATCAGGATCAGCCCCTCCGTCAGCCACGTCGTCTGCGCCTTCGTCGTCAGACAGGTCTTGGTCATGGTCACGGTGCAGAAGTACATCGTCGTCTTCCGAATCCTCTGCACCTCCCTCATATTGGTCTTGATCCTCCTCAGACTCGCTTCCACTATCACCACCCCAGCCATAGTTCCTGGGATCGAAGGCTTCCCCTTCTGCAGCGTCGTCGTCAGAGGAGTCAGGAGGGAAGAGGAGGGCGTCAAACTTGGATGGCGTTAGACCGGCTGCCAAAACTCTACGAGGCCCTCCAACAGCAGCAGGGGCATGGGTGGGCGTGGGTGGTGGAGCAGGGGCGTGCAGGGGCGGCCGTGGTGGGCCGTGGTGGGTAGTGAGGCAGGGGCGGCCGTGGTGGGTGGTGGTGGTGGTGGCAACACGGGGGTGGTAGAGGCGGGAGGTGTCACCTTACTCCTCTTGAACTGATAAGGGTGTCCTTTACCCTTACCCTTCTTGCCAACTACCCCCGATGCTCCTGCATCCCCAGGACGGCCACTTGTACTTCCTGTGGTGGTGGGCGCCGTGGGCGTCGTTGCCACAACAGTAGAGGCAGTAGTTGTTGTGGTAGCAGTTGTCAGAGCAAATGCTGAGGACAATGACCTCTTCGCACTCGTCGTGCTTGTTGCACGTGTCGTGCCTCTCCCACCACGTGTCGTGCCTCTCCCAGCACGTGTAGGTCTTCTTGGCTGCACTGGCTCATCCTCCTCAGAAGTATATACGTAGGAGGGGTCCCTGGCACGTGTTCGTGTCCTGCCACGAGCACTAACACCGCCAGCAACAGGGTTGGGCGAGTCAACAGGGAGCGAGTCAGGGGAGCGTGTAGGCTCCATAGTGACTGAGAGCATACTGCGTGTGTAGACTGTGTGGGGTGCGTGCGGCGGGTGGTTGTGGGTGCCATCGAGAGGTACCATGTCGCACTAAACGTTGCGCAATTTGTGACTCCCTAGACAGCTTGGCGCCGTTTTGGTACGCCTTTAAAAATCCTGCTTCCATGAGGCCTATCACGTTCCCTATAGGAAGCCTTCCGTGAGGCCTATCGCGCTCCGCTCGGGCAGCCCAATTTTCAAACATGTTGAAAATTGGGCTGCCCGAGCAGAGTTCCCAGGAGTATCAGGGAGTGACCCAGAGTGCCCATGGGTGCATGTGATCATCCAAGAGTCATTACGTGATTTCCAGGACTGTGGACTCTTGGAAACTCGGCCTCACACTCCTGAATGTGTGAACTAGGCTATAAGGTTATAAATTTGGGCTGCTCGAGTGGATTTTCCAGGAGTATCAGGGAGTGACCCAGAGTGCCCATGGGTGCATGCAATCTTCCAAGAGTCATTACACGAGTTTCCGAGACTGTGGACTCTTGGAAACTCCGCCTCACACTCCTGAATGTGTGAACTAGGCTTAACTTGAGAACCCCAGCCTCTTTTCTTCAAGCAACCAAGGCTAGTTTCTTTAAGTGAACCCCAGTCCCTTGCCTACACATGAGTAGATCAGTCTTAAATGTAGGCTACATGTACTCTGTGACATAAATTCGGGCCCAGTATGAACTCTCGAACTGCAAAATTAGCCTCCGAAATGTAGGCTTAATATTAGGTGAACAAATTAATGAGATTCGATTCTGTTTTTTTTTTGGGATAACTTCGAAACTTGTCATTGATTGTATGTATGATTTATGTCCTAGAATATATAGGCTATACAGTTGCCCACATAAGTTTTGTTTTTCGTCGTGATCTTCTGTATGATTATTGCGAGTGTATGTATATGTATGTATGTATATGCTCAGGCCCAATCCCCACTTTTCCTATTTTGTTTTTATTTTCTATTTTACTCTATTTTATTATTTTGTTGTTTTTATTTTCTTGGGGGTGGCCGACTCAAGACAGAGCAAGAACAGGGAAAACACAAAACACAAGACAGAGCAACGAACAAACACAGACATAATACAAAATTCACACACATCTAGGTCACCCAGGAGAACACCCAGAGACCAGGGTCACCAAGGTCGCTCCAGCACTCCCCCGGCCCCCGACCACGCGGAGAGGCTCCGATCTCGGCAGGCAGACATGTAGCGGAGCCAAAGCCACAAGCCCGCCCACCACACTTCCAGGTGCACCCTTGCCTGATGGTCTGTGGTTTATTTTAATTATTAGTAGTGAACCACTGCATAAGACACTACTCATAATTCATTCATACACATAAACTATTTATGGCTATCATTAGACGATTTTAGACCGTTTAGGAAATATCTCTGGATTATTATAAGGGTAAAGAGTAGAGTATCTCGATTAACTCTCTAATAATAATAATAATAATAATTAAGGTAAAAAGGCCACCAGCCAATCAATGCGCTCAAATAAATCAAATGAATATAGAAAAGGTGGGTGAGGGTGAAAGAAAGGAAGTTTTTATTGGTGTAGTAAGAGAGAAAGTGTCAAAGTAGGAGGATAAAGATTGTCGGGGCTTGACCCAACGTGCGTGAGTTGTTGATTTTAGTTTGGGGTTTAGAGGAGGGCTGTGAGTGTTGATATTATTGAGACATATTTTTGAGAGCTTCAGTATGGCATGTCAAGAAGGGATGGAGATAAAAATGGGTGGTAAAGGCAAAAGATAAAATTAATTTTGGGTGGTAAAGGTAAATTTTTGGTGAAGTGAGATTCAGAGGCTCTGATCGGTCAAGAGTGGCATAGAGGTTGGACTGTGGACGAGCCGGCATGCCCCACCGCCTCTTCCAGTCTGGACGAATCAGATGAGTCTGGGTGATGGAGAAGGTTTTAAGGATGGTCTGGCAATTTTGGATGGTAAGGGTCTAAAGTGGGGCAGCAAGGCATGGCTGTCAGTGCCGAGTTTAGAGATGATTGCACTGTCTTATGAAGAGCTTAATTTACTTTAATTTGTATTGTGTATTTGTGAAAGAATAGAAATTTTGGCTGATAGGTGAGTAAAAGGAATGGTGAAAATTGAGTGTGAGTTTGCGGTGTAACAAAGTTATTATGTAAATAGGGGATTGGGAGCCTCTCTGTTAATTGGATGCAAGAGGTTCGACCAGGGACGGAGGGGTTGAGTGATATTATTAAAAATTTGGACAAAGTGATCAAAGGTCTCAAGTTTTTCAAGTTGTTTATTAGTCAGAAAGTTGTTATAGACATTAAGTGGAGGGATGCGGCAGAGTTCATGCAAGTGTTCCGATGTTTGGAACTCATACCACCGAGTTCCATGGATCCACCTCAGTGCTTTGTTCTGTACTCTTTGGAGTTTAATTTTGTGGTAGTTTGCCAAAAGAGTGCTGGTCAGTGGGGCATATGAAAGTAGCGGTCTAATTAGGGCTTTGTACAAATGGGTTCTAGTTTTGATGGAGGCATTTCGAAAACGTAAAATTGATTGAAGAGATTTTGAAGCAATGGGGATAGTCTGATTTGCATGATGATGAAAGTGAAGTTTTCTGTCAAAAGTTAGGCCGAGTACTTTGTTAGTGGGTGAGACAGTTACTGGGATGCGATCGGGAGGAGGTGCGCGGGAGTTGAGGAATAGTGGTCTAGGACGTAGGTAACCAGTGGATATGTAGGTGATAAAGGATTTTCGAGGATGAGCCTGAATCCGCCATTTTTGTTCCCATTGTGCTATTCGGTCAAGCTCTCTCTTGGCTTTGTTTGTCAAACCGTCTATGGTAGTTGCCCTAACAAGTTGCGTCACGTCATCAGCATAGGAAATTGTGAGAGTCATTATTGATTGGATCTGGCATGTCATTAGTGTAGAGAATGTACAGTGTAGGTGCGAGCACGGAGCCCTGAGGTACGCCTGCATGGAGTGGAAATGAGTCTGAATAGAAATTTGAAAATTTATTTTTGGCTGATCTGTTATCTAAGAAGTTGCAGAGAAGTTTTTTAATTGGTAAGGGGAAATTTAAGTTTTCGCAGATTTTGTACTTCAGGCCTACGTGCCATACAGTGTCAAATGCTTTTTTGATGTCTTTTGTGATGAGTGCTGTTTTGTGTCCGCGTCTGGAGTGTTTGTTAATGTGAATGTAGTTGGTGATTATGTTAAGTGCTTCCTGAGAGGATCTGCGGGGTCTAAAACCAAACTGTTTTGTCAGTGAGAAGTCCTTCGTCTTCGAGGTACAGTCTGAGTCGGCGATTTATGATTGTTTCAAAAGTCTTCCCAAGAGTCTCAAGTAGACTACTGGGTCTGTAGTTCAGTGGGTCTTTGCTATTTTTATTTTTATTGGGAATAAGGATGATTGTTGCAGTCTTAAAGCAGACGGGGAAGTAGCCTGATGCCAGGATGGCGTTGTATAAGCAAGTGAGTGCATTAATAAATGTGTTTGGGAGGTGCTTTACAATGTGATGGTTTATTCCTGTGGCAGCAGGCGCCTTCCTCCATGTTTTTAGAGAGAATGAGCTTAACTTCGTCAGGCACAATGGGAGCAGTGAGGTAGTTGTCGGGGTGAAGTGAGTGTGTTGATGTGTGTCGTGAGAGATCTTGTCTGCAATATTATTAACATGTTGTTCAATGTCTCGAATGTGTTGTTGGGCGTGTCTTTCAGGAGGGTGTGGGTGGTATACTTGGGCCCATGTGTCTTTGAAGATGTCTGTGATTTCCCTGGGATCGGTGATGGTGTTACCGTTTACAATGAGTGAAGATGTTGTAGGTTTATTGTGGCCTTTTAAACGGTTTATGTGTCTCCAAAATTCCCAGGGTTTAGTTTTCCTGTGTTGTTCAGCAGTGTGTATGAGGTGTGTCCAGTGGCTGTCATGGTCAGATTGCAGGCTGTCTAGGATATGATTTCTGAGGTGTGAGAGGTCATGTCGTACTCGGCCTAAGGTGTGGTTTTGTTTATTTTGTTCAAATCGACGACGATAGCACACAAGGAGTCTTTGTGAACGTATAGAAGGTCTGAATGTGTGTCTGACTTTGTAGGATGTTTTAGGTATGGTAGTGTTTGCAGCGTTGATGATTGTGTTGTGTAAGTGTTCTATTTGTTGATCTAGATTTGTGTAGTGGAGTCCCTCATAGTCAGTTGTGTAATCTTATTGTGATAGGATGTGTTGAAATTCATCCCAGTTAGCCTGGGAGTAATTGTAATGTGATGTAGAAGGAACTAAAATGGGAATTGAAGATATTTGCATGAAAACGGGGATCTGATCGGATCCTGATAAAGGCCCAGGGGAAATTTGATGGTGAAAAAGGTTAAATGCTCGGTTAGAGAAGATGAGATCAGGTTTGCCAGACCCATTGTGTACGAAAACTGTGTCAAAATCTGGGCCAAGGAAATTTAGTCTTTTTATGTCGTGTAGTGCTAGAAGTTGTGTTCCGTGTGGGTTGTTGGTAGTGTGTTGAAAAGCATGATGTTTAGCATTAAAGTCTGCAAGGATGAGCGTGGGTACTGTGACGATAACCACTCCGTTAGAACCGCATGGCTTGTCCTACAGTGACTCGCTAGGATCGCCAGGGCAGTGGATGTGGCTACAGTTGATGTATTATTGGGTGTTTTATTTCATATGAAAGCTCGTGTCATGGGCAGTCCAGAAAGGCTCTTTGTTTTTGCCCATGTCAAGGCTTTATATATTTAATTGCAAAGTATATGTTTTATCATTAAGTAGTAATGATAGGATTTGAGAGAGAGAGAGAGAGAGTAGAACAGAGTGAGAGGAGGCGCGCAGTGTTTTTTGCCATGCTCGATGATGTCACGGCTGGTTGGCCTCTTGGGGATTGGTTGGAGGAGTTTTTTACCATGCTTGGTGACGTCATGGTTGGTTGGCCTCTTTGGGATTGGCTGGAGGACTTGTTACCGCTTAGCTTACGCGGTGCGAGCTAGTGCTAGTATATATACAGCTCTCTTGCCATTCTCTCCCTCAGATCTGGTTTCTAGAACGCATCCCTCTTATCCCTTTGATATCTATCCCCCTCTCTGCACCTGAGAACCTTTTCCTCTGCCTATCTCTCTCATTTTCCATATCTTTCACCACCTTTTATTAATATTTAACCCCCTCTGGTTAACTCTGCATAATCAGCTTCATGCTGGCCAGTTGTATTGTGCGTTAAGGTCTTATATAACCCATGTATGTTTAGTTGTTAAGATAAGTTGATCACGAAGCATTGGTTGGCATTCACATTGTTCAGTACCGCTTCCTATAATTATTAGTGTTCTGCTGGATTAGATAATGCTAGACTAGGAGTCTGATATTATAAGGTATTGTTTCCGATGGGTGCTGGCTTTAGTTAAAAGCTGCACGACATACCTGAGAACTGGAGTTGATTGGGTAAATTCTAGTCTGTGTGCCATTGAGAGTAGAGCATGCACGAATGAGGGCTTTTTGCCTATACCATTCTGCACTGTTCTAAGCTCGGTTGTTTGTCTTTGAGGTACGCCAGGAGAACGCTTGATACTTCGGTATTAAGGTTTCTCAAGAGAGCTACCCTTCACTATAACGTAATATTTGACGGACAGACTTGAGATTTACACTAGGCTATGCGGCATGCTATGCGCACCAGTATCTCGTATCATTGACTCTAGCTAGACTTTATCAGTCATAGTAGACATTAAGTATATTAAACCAATTACTCTTATTATGCATACCCGTTTATGATTACACAAGCATTTCGCAGCCTAGTTTGATGTATTGAGACACAAACCACTTAGGCTCTTTTTGTTGATAGGAATACTGCATTGTCGTGGCGATTATTATTATTGTTGTAGCGTTTAGGATATTCTTGGCTCCGACTGCATTATATCTCCTGCCTTTTTATGTGCATAGCCTGCACGAGCATTGTTCCGCTGCCTGCCTTTTTGGGTTCCATTTCCGATTCGAGCATCTTGATAGCATCTAACATTTAAAGAAGATTCCTTGTTGGTGTTGAAGGACTTTAGTGTACTTTCTTTTATGCAGGAGTGCCTGACATTTATTGATTAAAGTAACGTAAGCTGTAACTTCCCTTACCACCTTACTTTGCATACCATAACCAAGCACCTTCGGTTATAGGTAGTAATAGGCTGTTTTCACATAACATTAAGCCTAGAGTAGACGCACATTTATTGAGAGTTTGATAACCTATTATTGCATATAGAACTCTGGAGAGTATTTGTGTTCTTTGTTCACTGGGAATATACATCAGAGGTTGGATCTAGCGCTTTCCGTTGTAGCATTTATGCCATTACTAGTCCAATGAATAAGAGCCCTGATATATTTAAACCTCAGTCGTAACAGTGCATTGTTGTTAAATAATGTGTTCATATCAGTGTAAGGAATGTGTGTTGGGTCTGACATATTATGTAGTGGCGACTAGGAGGGGACCAAGTGTTGTGTGTGTTTTTACTGCTAAGAAGTGTTTATATGTCCAGTCTGTCATGAATTCATGTTGTATTGTGCTTTTAATCATGATGGCAACTCCGTTGTGTGCATCGTCGTCAGATTGTCGTGTTGTGTAGCCAAAGAATTTTATTTTGTGTGTGTTGTGTATACAAGTGCTGTTGAGTAATATAATGTCTGGGTCATTATCTAGTATTAATTGTGTGAGTAAGTGTCTGTTTGGGTAGTAATGTCTAATGTTGAATTGAATTACTTTGAGCATGATGGATGATTGTCGGGTGAGTTGGGTGAGTTGATGATAATGGGGTGGTGGGGTAAGGTTGGTGGGTGGGATGGGGAGGGTGAGGTGTGAGGAGAGGAAGGATGGCTAGAACGGGAGGAGCCTTGTCCAAATGACATGGATGGGAGGTCACGTGAGGCGTTTCTTATGGGGCTTTCTGTCTTGCGGGATTTGGATCGAGAGCGATGGGAATTGGGAGAGGTTGCATCAGCAGGGCTGCTAGGTTTGCGTTTTAGGGGGGATTGAGGTGGGATGGATGGTGTTTTGGGGATAGAGGTAGAGGTAGACGGGGGAGGCATGGATGTTGGTGAGGTAAGGGTGGGGTCAGGAGTGTGGATGTGGATGGGCATGTCTACTTTGGGGGGAGAAGGGTTCTCGGCAGGAGTAATTTGGGTTGTGACTTCTCGAGAATTGGGAGTAGGAGTTTTTGAGTTGAGGGTGGATGTGGAGAGGGTGGAGGTGCTGGCAGAGGGTGTGGCTGAGGTGGGGGAGGAGATAGAGGATGAGGAGGTATTGGGGGAGGAGATGGTTGTAGGGTTGGGGGTGGTTGTGGGGGTTTGGGAGGATTTTGTTTTGTTGAATTGGTACCAGGATTCAGGAATAGAGATGGCAGGGAGATTGTGGGCAGTGAGGCCGTCATTGAGAAGTTTGTTGAACAATGAAGTAACTTGTTGGTCTGTTAAATGGAGAGCTGTATTTACCAGCACCGAAGTTTTGGCAAGAATTTCTTGGTTGAAGAAAGGGTTTGGTGGGTTGGAGCTGGTGAAGGAGGAGGAAGGTTGGGGGTGAGAGCTGGTGGAGGGGGAGGAGGTCATGGGTAGGGATTGAGGGGGGAGTGATGGGGTGGCAGCTGAGGCATATGATATGTTGGTGACTGGATGGGACGAGAAGAGAGGGCGGGGATTGTTGGAAGATGTTGGAGAGGTCTTTGAGTTTTTTCGGGTTTGTTTGAGAACATTGAGGCGGAAGGGGAATTCTGAACTTATGGCAATGTGAGGGCCATTACAATTATTGCACTTCAGGGAGCTTGAGGAGCAAGTTGTGAATGAGTGGTCGTCACCACAGCCTGAGCATACATGCTCATTTTTACAGGTAGATGTTATGTGCCCATACTGGTAGCACTTAAAACACTGTTGAAGGTTAACCCATGATTCAGGAGAGAGGAACTCAGGTGGTATGATCACATGGAAGGCTTTGAGACCTGACTTGAGGAGTTTGCTGGCTTCCTAAGGGGAGGCACAGCAAATTTTGATGGCTTTTTTTTGGAGTCTTTGAGACATCACAAACTGTGATGTTGTTTCTTTGTGAAATTTCTGTAGCTATGTCATTCTCATCCCTGTTGAAGATGTTGTTATCAGGGTGAGCAATCTTGACAGTGCAAGCAGCTTTTAACTCGGGAGAGACTACTAATTCATACCCTGCATCTTTGAGTTTATTTACGTTATCAGGGGCTAGGTATGCATTAAGATCTTTCTGAGAGGCAAGGCGAACTTTTAGGGTATTATTTGGATTTTTGAAGACTTTAACAATTTGGGTCTGGGTGATGCTGAATATGTGTGAGCCAGGATCATCAGGGGGAGGAGAGTTACATTTAAATTTCACATACAGTGCCATACTGAAACATTAAGAGAGCTAATTTTAAAGGATTAAATTTTGAAAATTGGGAGATGGGAGAGAGATAATTTAAATTATATAGCTAAACTGTACCCAGGGGACACCCCTACGGAGTGTCCCCAGAAAAAACCTAATTCCTACCTATGCCCTTGGACTAAGTCTGTCACAGGGCCCTAAACCTACTTGGAGCTTAAACCCTACCCACTTGCCTCCTATAACCAGGGCGAATCCCCCCCCCCCCCCTTCGTGGCAATACCCTCGGGGTTCGGCGTCGTACTACAAGTGGGTTTCTACTGGGCGGGAGTGGGTACTCACATTTAATAAATTTGGAACAAAAAAGCTGGAAAGAAATTGGGGAAAGAAGAGAATATAGGAAAGAAATGACAATGGAGGAGGATGATAATGAGGTATGAGGCGAGATGCAGGGAGCTGATTGGCCGGGCGCAGATCGAGGTGTTGATTGGAGGAGAGAGAACCGATGGAGGAAGCTAGGGGGCTAGGTTTGGCTGGTCCTCAAGATGTCCATCTTCTATCTTCTGCTGCTTGAAGATTCTTCTTTCTTCTTTCTTCTTTCTTCTGCCGCTTGAAGATGGGGGGGGGGGAGCTACAGGCCTATAAGAGAGACCAGAGCGTCACCAAGTACCACCTCGAAGTGTGTGTTCCCTTTAACCTTCCCTTTAAACCAGCTGAGTTTGACATTCCGGCCGCGCCAGATAAACATGCCACGCCCTCCCGGCCGACCATTCAGAAGCCTCCGTTTTTGGAGCTGACGGCTACGTGTACCGCCTCACATTTAAACTCGCTCTCGCTCTCTTTACAGGCCGTTTCCTCTGGTTGCAATGGGTCTAATGCATTAGTGTCAGCCCTATAAAGCCCGTAAGCCACTAAAAGACATTCGCAACCAGCTTCCAGGAACGTATTATGGAGAGAGAAAAGTGGAGGCGAAGGGTAGGAATATTCATGTCTCGCGGCCAGAACATTGCACGGCCGAGCGGATGGCTCAGCCAATCACAGCGCCGGAGAGCGGGAGGCGGGACTATATTAAGGGGGTGGGAGAGGCTGCCGGAGTCATTCACCTCTCGGGCTCCACTGGGCTCACTTTTTGCAACCCACATTCTCTCTCTCACTTGGGCACTCAAGGGAACTTGGATCCACTTTTTCCAGCCTCCCAGCCCTCATCACTTGTTCCAGTAAGGTCCACCTCGGGCCTAGCATCGCTCTCCCCTACTATTCGGATACACCTTCAGTATCCGGCCGCCTGTTGTCACATTGCTGGCTTGCATACCTACAGCCAAGCGGTTCAAGAGGGACGACAGAAAGTAGAGGGGAGCGAAGATTTCTAGTTGAGCTATTGGCCAGCTCTGAGGTAGTGAAAGAAAGAGAGAAAATGCTTGACTAACCCAGTGGTTCCCATAAATAATAATTGATGTGTTCTTATAGGACAAACTAAAGAGAAAGATACTAGACTTATGTACAATAAATAAAATGATGATGTGTTAATAGGATAATAGTTATTCTTGATAGAGAAGGCTCCATGCCGATTAGCTATCAATAGTATAAGATCTGGTAGGACAGCAAATAGATATTAAAGTTAAAGTAAGAGGGGATAATTCTTAAATAGATAATAATAAAAAGAAACTATAAGGCTCAGGGGAAATATATAATAGTTGCAATTAGATCAGCTTTAGTTTGAGAACCAGGTAGGGAGGACACTAGTCCGTATGATCTACGAAATCTTTTGTTATAAAGGACACATTATCAATTATATTGTTTGAAGGAATATTCGTGAGAGAAATAAATTGACTACACTGGTATCTTGGTAGTGTTGGCAACAGCCATCCAATAGGGTAACCTCAGTAGAGTGAACCATTTCCTACCAGATCCTGGTGATTGTAAATATTGTAAAGGATAATTAATATTAAGTAAATTAGAACTGTATAAGATTACCTTGGCCAAGTTAATTTAGTTATAAAACCTTGTATGATTAGATTTAGAGGTACTGTATCCGGTATCGGTTTTGAAATTCCCACGCTCGCAGGCGCGATCCACAATTTGTAGTGGTAATGTCAACCCCTGGATATTATGTTTACTAAATCGTTATGAAACAATATTTATATTAGTATTTATATAATTAAATGCTTATTTTTCATTTATATGATAAAGTGAAGAGGGAATGAACCCATGGTAACGAATTAGTATATAATTTATTTAGGAGTCGGAAATTGAAGTTCCGATCAGACGCCAGTAAACTTTTGAACTATGAGGACGTGTCTCGTGACCTCTCCCGCAATAATCCCCGCGCCCGGCCCGGAGTCCTGACCCTTTAACCCTTGTCTACCGAAGGCGGAATCCTCTAAACTACACCAGGACCCTAGTTATAGCTAAGTCATTGATATACATGGCCATTTATACAATGTTTAGTTAGGGTTTCTGAGAGATAGGCTACCATGGATTAAGACTAGGCTACTAAACAACCTCATCTATTTATACATTCCATGCCATAAGGTAGGTTATATAATACTTTATTTTTATTCATTTTCTATTTTTATTGGTGTGAGATAGGATATATTTTTGGCCACATTATCCTCCACATTTTGGTTCCCCGAGTGAGGATTCCGATTGGTGTGTAGACTAAGGGTCGAGTTAGGTCCAGCTTTATTAACAGTTAGGGTCCCCACTTCTGTGGCGGTAATGTTTAAGGACGGTTTTGTAGGACATAGTATGATCCCGCGCCGTTATAAGGTCCCTAACTGTGAGGCAAGGGCCGTGGGTCAGTGGCATTTCAATTATTAACCTCTCCGCTGCGTACCCCCTATAGTATACAGCAGGGTGTCAAACGACGCTGTTTTTTTGAGTGATAACGCAAGTGAACTTTTTGTATAATGATAACAGGAACTCCCCCAACCCTTTTTTGTTTTAAGAAACAAAAAAGGTAAATTGACACAATTTTGGTCTCCATATGTTCTATCTTGATTGCCTTTAGATTGCAGGAAATGCTGTTTTAGACACCTAAATTCTAAAAAAAAATCCGGGGGGGGGGGGGGCATGCCCCGGACCCCCCTAGAGCTCGCGCCTTCACCGCTCCGTCGCGCTATAATGATAACAAAATAATAAACCATAATGATAACACAATTCATATTTTGTGGATTGACACCCTGGTATACAGCCACCCCTGTGCGGAGGTATTTAGATGGTTTCCTTCACTCAAATCGTCATCGTACCATAAATATCATTAATACTTATCCATATGCGCCTATTTTACGTTGATTATAGAGGTATTAACCTGTTACAGCAATAAAACAAGTGGAAACAGTGTTTGGCTGGTCAAAATCGGCAACAGAGGCCGGTAGTTGTAATCATCGAGTGTGAGCCAGCCTCCCACTCCTCCACTCCTCCCCCCGTCTGGAGAGAGACTTGCGCGATACTCTCTCTCTCGCTCTTTCCCACGCTTGGTAACACAGATGACCACGCCCTGCTAGCAACTCGCTAATGTTAGCACGAAAATATACCTAAGAATAAGGGAATAACAGGGAGAATAGGTGATAATTGAAGGGGGGGGGGGGGGGGGGGGGAGAAGGAGGGGATGTGGAGGAGTGATATTTGCCATGGCCAAGGGGCAATATAAAAAATAAATAAAACAAAAATTGATACTGGGCTGGTTTTAATGTTTTTCTTTTAGGCCTTGGATTATATAAGGAGTTCCGCAGCGTACCGGTAAACCTTATATAAGTAGATCCGCACTTGCCGGGTTAAAAAGATATGATAGCATGGTGTTTAAATACTGTGGTAGAGGACTGGCAGGAGGGTCTGCAACGTTGCATTCTCTGGCGTTTGTGAAACTCGGAGCTTGAGCTTCGTTGCAGTCCCTAAATTTCCCCATATTTTGCTTATTTAGGCCATTTTATGTCTCCATCCTTAATGTCACTCGCGTCTGAAACACCAGGTAGACCAGCTAAATGCTCGGGGACGGAGCATATATACCAAATTTAATTAATAATAAATGTGTTCTCCTCCCTCCCTTAGAAAATGCTACTACCACAGGTACCCACTAACATCTGGGATAAGAAATTAATTATTAACTAAAAATTTACAGCTTGAGCTTCATTCCGGTACCTAAATTCTCCCTATTATTAGATAATTTAGGCCATTTTTATGTTTCTGTCCTTAATGTCACCGGCGTCTGAAAGATCAAGTAGACCAGCTAAATGCTCGGGGGACGGAGCATATACAAAATTTAATTTAATAATAAATATATTCCCTCCCCTTTCTAGCGTGGGTTCCCACGTATTAGGTAAATTATATTGTGGACTTAATGATTTTCAACTAATTATTCATCTGAATTTGTAGAAAATAATGGTACGCGTATAATGCTAAAGATTAACAGCTAATATAAGTATGCGTTAGGCTATATCTAAATGTAAATTTGATTGTTGAAAATTAGTCTTCAGTATAAACATTAATAATAGTTTTGAAAATAATTACCCATTTTCCAAAATGACTGATAGGCTACACTCTTGAGAAAATCTATGGTGGGGAAATTAGGCTGGGTAACTAGAGCATTAAATAATTGCCAGGAGGTAAAAAGATGTGCTCCTGTCCAAGAGAGCTGTTAAAGTCTCAAATCCAAGATCTTAAAACCGGTGGGGTAATTATGAAGTCTTTCAATAAATTGGAGGACTATTACATCAAACACGAGCAATCTGAAAAGTTTGAGGAAATACAGCAAGCCTATGCAGATGCCCATGAACATTATTTGGATCAACTAGCCGGGTTCGAATCCTTGGCGACAGAAACAGTTACCGGGACAGGGAGTAATGGTACCAGTAATGGTATTACGGCTCCGGGACAACAAAGCTTTAAGTTGCCACCTATAAACCTTACCTGAATTTGATGGGCAATCTGTTGATATAGGTTAAGTGCACACACAACATATATACAGAGTGTACACATGCCTTAATCATATTGCAACATACACACATGTACTTTCAGGGCAATACTATCATTGTTTAATATCCCATGATAATATACCGTACTCTGTAGTATCGGCAGCGTTGCACCAAATATATCCGGCACCGCTGCACATGTTTTCATCAGTAACATCCGGTCGGCACTCAGCATAGCAGTGCCACCCTAGCTCTGTATATCTTTGGCTAATAAGAACCTATAAACTTATCTCTGGACTTGTATTCTACATCCTTGTGCAAGAAAGGATTATCAAGGTTGTTGTAGCTTCACATGACAACCATACATGGCGCAGTGTGTTAACCCGTACAGCCCCAGCGACGCATCTGACGCGTCGGCGATGTATGTAACGCACAGCCCCAGAGACGCGCCTGACGCGTCACCCTAATTGCGCCGACCGTAACCTCAGGTGTAGCCACTCAAGAGGGCTCAGATTTGTATGGGAACTGTGTACGTATCCCACGCAACCGTGCCGATGATTGAAAACTCTCAAAGTCCATGTGCGTGCCAATAACCTGTTTTTTGGGGATAATTGCCTTCAATTTTTTACTCTTGTAAAATCCGTTTTCGGGGGCTCTGTAGGACCATTTTTTAAGCTTTTTGAGCGGTTTTTCGTGGTTTTTCCTTCATTCCTAACCCATTCGCTATTGTTTCTGGAATAAAACCATTTTTTGAAAACCGGCCGGGTTCTGGTGCGCAAACATTACAAAACTAGCCGGGGCTCCACGGGTTAATACAGCCAGGAGATACGAGCCAAGACCGGATTCTCAGCCAGCCATCTTGCAAGACCTCACCTCTCCAGCCCTGGATATATTATTGTGCAGTGCTTTATAGTGCAGTGAAGTACTTAAGAGTGTAGTGCAGTGCCTTTATTATATGTCCCATGTCATTTGTGCCCATTCCCAACTTGCTGTGAGGGTTATAGCCACCGAAACAGAGCTGGACAAGAGCTAGGAGCAGCATACCCTCCCTCTCTGATGGCTCCAGCCACACTGAACTCTGCAGCTAAGCTACCACCCCTCACGCCCTCCAGCTGTGCCGGTACATGCACGCACGGACACACGCACATCTCTGCCAAGTCAACACGGTGTTGCCAAGCCTACCGCACTCACTCACTCACTCACTCTCTCTAGCACAGATAATTTCTCTCACTATTAAATAAACTGTTCCAGTTGTACTGCACATTTTCATCGTTCCTGCAAGACTACAGTGTGTCAGCTTTCAACCAATTATGGAGGGAGATGAGCAGATTCATGGGGAGCCCAGAGACACCCCACACGACCATACTGGGGAGGGAGATAATGGTGGAGCTACTGGTGGAGATAATGATGGAGATACTGTTGGAGTTGCTGGTACGGGGTACCAGTCAGTTCATTCCACTCCAACCTCTCCTCTCACCACCCCTCATTTTACTCCACCTCCCCAACCTCCCCCCACCTTACCTCCCCTACACTATAGGGGGATGCCACCCCTGTCACCACACCCTGCAAGTCTACAAAATACCACAAGTGCAGACCTCCTTCAGCTCATACAGTATATGGAGCAATGCAGACAACGGAACGACTATACCAGAAGACAGGAGGAGGACCGCAGACAACAGGAGGAGGACCGCAGAAGATGGGAAGAGGAAAACCGACGACAGGAGGAGGAGGACTACAGGAGACAGGAGGAGGAAACAAGTCGACGCACGGAGGACTACAGGAGACAGATGGACGATGCCAAGTTCTCCGCCCTTGTCCAGGCTATGGCCCAAATTACCCCACCTGCCGCCGCACCTACACCTACCTCAACGGGGACAACACCCAATTCCACAACATCCTCCACCCCTACAGCTCCACCTCCACCACAGAAGGCTATCACCCAGAACCCGCCGCCCCTTCGTGCTGATGCCACCTTCCAGGTTTTCAGAGAATGGAGGCGTCGGTGGGACGATTACTCTATTATGGTAGACTTATCTAAATTACCGAGGGAGAAACAACTGATCCAGATGCGGATGTGCTTAACCCTGGAGACACAGCGGCTTTTGGAGCACACCTTAAGCATACCCGCTGACACCGACAAGACCATTGATGCAGTCCTCGATGCACTTCAGGAGCACATCAAGAATTCTCGCAATGAAGCTCTCCGTCGCAGGGACCTGTTCAGTTGCAAGCAAAAACAGGGCGAGTCATTCAACAACTTCTACGTCCGCCTCTGCCACATCGCCGAAGAAATTGACGTCTGCCCAGGGAACTCTTCAGCCTGCAAGGAGACCCAACTCAAGATGGTCATTCTGATGGGCATACATGACGAAGAACTTGTACAGAAGCTGCTTTCCCTCGACGCCACCCCTTCATTACAGGACATCGTCAACACTTGCCGTTCCTATGAGGCCACTCGAAGCGCTACGTCAGCCATACGTGCCCCACCGTCCCAGGTTAACGCCGTGTCAGCGTACAAGCAGAACAAGCAAGTTAAGCAACGCGACAAGTTCTCCACATCGCAACAGTCCTTGGCGTCGGCTGCCGCCTGCCAGCGTTGCGCTCGCCGGCACGACAAGAACAAGTGCCCGGCTGAAGACTACACCTGCACTAACTGCGGCCGTCGTGGTCATAAGCCTAGGACTCCTGCTTGCCCTGCAGCCACCGCCCAGTGTCGTCGCGGCACCATATGGGCCACTACGACAAATGCTGCAGATCTTCCAAGACGCCCGCCACACAGGACAACGACGCTTCCTCCCACAACAAGTCTACAGCAAAGAAGACCACAAGTTGCCGACGTGTGGGATCACCTGTTCAGGCACCCACACTGACATCCGTGAGTCTCACCTACAGCGGCACCACTAGAAAACTCCACATGCTTCCTGACACAGGTGCAGACATCACAGTGATCGGCCGACGACACCTCGACATACTTCGGATTCCTCTCAGCAGCCTACGACCTCCGCCTCCGACAACAACGCTCAACGCGGATGGCTCTGCAATGGCTCCTGCTTTGGGGACGTTTCATGCACAACTCACCATCAGCAAACGCTCCTGTTCGGCCACAATCCAAGTCCGCGAGGGTGTTCAGACGCCGCTTCTGTCCAAACGCCACTGTCAAGCATTGGCCATCATCTCAGCAGAATTCCCCAAGCCAATTCTACAGGTTAAACATATCTACAGGTGTAAGGAGCTACCCTTCACAGCCACCACATCACCTGCACAAGCCAAGGAGTTCTTTCTTCGAGAGTTCAAGGACGTTTTGGTCTCCAAGGAGTATCTCCAGACAGCTCCACTCAAGCCTATGAAGGGTCCCCCAATGCGGATCCACCTCAAGGATGATGCCGTGCCTTTTGCCATCTACACCCCGCGGCAGATCCCCTTTGCTTTCAGGGACAAAATTAAGCAGGAGCTGGACTCGCTAGTGGCACAAGGTATCATTAAACCGGCCGGCGATGAACCTTCAGAGTGGTGCCACCCCCTCGTCGTCGTCGCCAAGCCCAACGCCGAAGTTCGCCTCACCGTAGACCTCACCAAGCTCAACTGCCAAGTTTCCCGCCCAGCCCACCCCTCACCGACGCCTTTCGAAGCGATCCGCAGTGTGGCCCCGCAGGCGAAATTCTTCACGACGGCAGACGCCCTGAGTGGATATTGGCAAATGGAACTTGCGGAGGAGGACCAGCATCTCACAACTTTCATCACTCCTTATGGCCGTTTCCAACACTGTAGAGGTCCAATGGGTTTCGCTGCGACAGGTGACGCCTTCTGCCTTCGCGGTGATAGGACCCTCCAAGGGGTGCAAAATTGTGCCAAGGTTGTCGACGACGTGCTGCTCTACGACGAGGACTTCAACACACATCTTCAGCGTATCCATGAAGTGCTCATACGGTGCCGCGACAGTGGGATCACACTCAACAAGGACAAGTTCGTGGTCGCCGCACCGAGTGCGAACTTCTGTGGGTACATGCTCTCAGGTGAGGGCATCTCGGCTGACCCTGGCAAAGTCGGAGCGATCAAGGACTTCCCGACACCAGCCAACATCACCGACCTTCGCTCCTTCATGGGTTTGGTGAACCAGCTGGCGGAGTTCACCCCCGACATCGCCACTGCCGCTCAGCCCCTGCGCCCCCTGATGAGCCCGAAGAGGTCGTTTATGTGGACCGCTGACCATGATGAGGCTTTCCGCCGGGTCAAGGCTGCCCTGCTCAGTCCACCCGTCCTGGCCCCATTCGACCCTTCCCTACCAGTGATTCTACAAACTGATGCATCCCGCCTCAACGGTATTGGATACGCCCTCCTACAGGATCATGGCAACAACCGTCTCCGCTTAGTTCAGTGTGGCTCGAGGTTCCTAAGCGACCCCGAGTCCCGCTATGCCACCATTGAGCTGGAGATGCTAGCCGTGGTCTGGGCCATGTCCAAGTGCAAGTTCTACCTCATCGGACTGCAACACTTCACCCTCATGACGGACCATCGCCCCCTCATCCCCATCTTCAACAACTACACCCTTGATGCGGTTGAAAATCCCCGCCTCCTACGTCTGAAGGAGAAAGTCGCACCTTACCTCTTCACAGCCGTCTGGCGCGCTGGCAGGTTGCTCTGCATCCCTGATGCGTTGTCACGGGCCCCTGTCAGCCACCCGACACCAGAGGATGAGTTAGCATGTGCCGACGCCACGGTTCACCTCAGATCCCTCGTGACTGTCAACGCCGCCGCCGCCGACGTCAACTCTCCTTCACAGGACGCAGACAGGATTCTCCAGGAACTCAGAGATGCAGCCAGAGCAGATCCTGTGTACATCCGCCTGCGTGAGTGCGTTACTTCGGGTTTCCCCACCAACCGCTACGACCTGCACAACTCTCTACTCCCATTTTGGAAACTCCGAGACTACCTGTCAGCAGATGGTGAACTCGTCCTGTACGGAGCGAGGGTTGTGGTTCCTGAAGCCCTCCGCCGCTGCACCTTGGCTCGCCTGCATGATAGTCACAGAGGCATGGAGGCCACTAAGCGTAGGGCGCGACAGGCTGTCTTTTGGCCTGGCATCAACTCGGACATCGCCAATACAGTTCAAGCTTGTGAGCCGTGTCAGGTCTTACAGCCTAGTCAGCAGCAGGAACCCATGATCAACGACGACAACCCAACTAGGCCTTTCGAGTCTGTTTCAGCCGACTTCTTCGCTGTGGCGGGGAAATCCTTCCTCGTCGTAACAGACCGACTCTCAGGCTGGCCCGTTGTCGTACCCTGCAAAGGAGATACTACCGCTTCAAACACCATCAGGATCTTCTGCCGCTACTTCAGGGAAGTTGGTGTACCCCTCCGCCTACGTACAGATGAAGGCCCACAGTATACTAGCCGTGAGTTCCGGGACTTCATGGAGCGTTGGGGAGTCAATCACTTGGTCTCTTCCCCACACTACCCACAATCCAACGGTCATGCCGAGTCTGCCGTCAAGTCCGTCAAACACCTCATACTGAAGACGGCTCCCTCAGGCAACATCGACTGTGAGGACTTTGACCGTGGACTGTTGGAGCTCCGCAACACCCCGAACTTCACAGGCCGCTCCCCGGTACAAATCTTGTATGGCCAGCCACTACGGTCTTGTGTCTCTGCTCATCCCCAGTCCTTTGCAGCAGAGTGGCAAGCCAAGGCCGAGGACTGTGACCGCCGTGCAGCCGCCCACACTGCGCTGGTGCAGAGAAACTATGACCAGCACGCACGCCCCCTTCCCAGGTTGAGAGTCGGCACCACAGTGCGGATCCAAGACCCGATTTCTCACCGCTGGGACAAGGTTGGGGTCGTCATGGGCTGCGGCAGGTACAGGGATTATGAGGTTCGTCTCCCCAGTGGTAAGATATATTGGCGGAACCGTCGCTTCCTCCGCCCAGTGAATTCCCCTGGTGTTGAACCCCTCCCCCATAACCCTGAGATCCCTGTGTCTTGCATGGACCCAGAAAGAGAGTCCTTCACTTCCCCCATGGCCCCACATAGGTCTGAAAGGCTCCTAGAAAAAGAGTCAGCTCGACAACGTCTTGCGAGCTTGAAGGGGGAGGGAGGTGTTGATATAGGTTAAGTGCACACACAACATATATACAGAGTGTACACATGCCTTAATCATATTGCAACATACACACATGTACTTTCAGGGCAATACTATCATTGTTTAATATCCCATGATAATATACCGTACTCTGTAGTATCGGCAGCGTTGCACCAAATATATCCGGCACCACTGCACATGTTTTCATCAGTAACATCCGGTCGGCACTCAGCATAGCAGTGCCACCCCAGCTTTGTATATCTTTGGCTAATAAGAACCTATAAACTTATCTCTGGACTTTTATTCTACATCCTTGTGCAAGAAAGGATTATCAAGGTTGTTGTAGCTTCACATGACAACCATACACAATCTGATTGGAATACCTTTTGGGATAAATTTAAGGGTTTAGTTCATGACAGGTCAGATATTTCTGCAGAAAATAAAATTTCATACTTGTTGGGTCAACTTAAGGGTTTTGCATTGTAGTACTCAAGGAAAATTTTGAAGATACGGAGTTGACTCTACAGCGCCTAGTTTACAAATTGCTGGATTTATCAGAACCCAAGCATACGTACCAGGATCTTCAATCATTCCGGATCAGCTTGAATTGTGTTTTAAAATCACTTAGTACCCAGAAAGATCTTGACTCAGCTTCTTGGCTCCTGAACCACACTGTACAACAAAAGCTCTCTCAGAAAACCTGTGATGAATTGTACAACAGGTATAAAAAGAACTACTTCACGTATCAAGAGATAGAAGAGGGCTGTGCAAACACATGCAGGTTTCTAAGAAGGATACTGGTATCAAGGAAGGAGACAACAAGGTCAAATATACAAAAGCGTCTACAACAGGGACTAAGGAAAAAGCAAAACCGTTCAAGAAGGAAGAGGTTGGTACCTATGTGACGCCCATCCAACAGAATAATCAAACTAGTACAGTATCAAAAACAAATGGTGTTTGGGAGAGGAAAAATTCACGTCTCAATTTTTCAGTGACCCAAGAAGTAACCAGAGATATTAAGCCCACACCAGTGGTAAAACAAGAAACCCGGAAGGTGTGTATGTTATGTTCAGAACAACTTCCACAGTGTATTGTAGGACTTACCCAGATCTTAAGGCTAGACTTCCACGACTCATCGAACTAGGTAAGTGTCTTGTTTGCCTTAGCTCAAGACATACTACTGAGGAATGTGCTACTAAATTAAATGTATGTTTTCGGTGCAAGACTGGTGTACATCATACAGCATTGTGTCCCAAGATCAGTGAAGTACAACCCAAAACTACAAGTGTGAATATGACCCTGACCACGGGAAACCCAATGCATACTCCGGCAGCTACTCCTACAGCCGAAGTTCAACTGATCAGAGGAAAAAAGGTTATGCCAGTCAAAGCACTCTTTGATACTGGAGCGCAAAAGACCTTCATTGCCGGAGAAGTTGTCAGAGCCATGAATTTGCCAACAGTGGGGAGAGTGAACATGGCAATAACTGGATTCTTGTCAAATAAGGAAACGCAAACATTTGACGTGATTAAACCCCTGATTAGATTAGGCAAATACAAATGTAAGGTGACTGCGGTGGTTGAAGAAAACATGAACACTTCTGTGGTAAATAAGGGTTTGAAGGAAGCATCTGACTTCTTAACAAAGAGTGTCAAACTAGCAGACCGTAATATAGAGTCTGACGTAGTAGGTCCAATTCAACTGATCATCGGCTCCAACTATTGTGGACGCTTCTTGCGAAAAATGACTCGGAAACACGGCATACAGTTAATTTCTTCATCAGGTGGACACATAATAATGGGATCTCTACCCACATGCGGCCCAAGTGAATCAGACAACCGGATGGATCCAGTCTTTGTGACTCCTGCACAATCTCTGGTGGTGGCTAGAATTGGTGCACAATTAATTCCATCACAACTAGGAGACATTCTGGAGGAACAACAAGAACCTGTTCACAAACTTTGGGAACTGGACGCTGTGGGTATACTGTAGAAGCAGGTCTTCTCACCCCTGAAGACATCTTAACATATAAACCACTACCTAGACACAGTTGAGTATAAGGATGGGCAGTACTGGGTAGGACTTCCATGGAAGATAAATCCCCCTGAATTACCAACTAACTACCAGAGTTCAAGATGTCAATTGAATAAAATGATGGAGAGGTTGCGTCAACATCCTGAACGACTGGAAACTTATCATAAAATAATTCAAGAGCAGTTGGAAAATGACTTTATTGAGGAGGTCCCAGGTGAAATAACCCACAAAGAGGATCATTACCTTCCTCATCATGCTGTAAGTGAGGACTCCATTACTACCCCCATCAGAGTGGTATTTAACTGCAGTTCTCGAGCAGTGAAGAATGAAGCAAGTCTAAACGATTGTCTAATAGTAGGACCAAATCTGACTGAAATACTGGGTGATGTACTATTAAAATTCAGGACGAAGAGATTTGGGTTTGTGGCAGATATCTCCAAAGCCTTTTTGAGAATAGGGTTAGAGGAGCAGGACCGCAAATTCACAAAGTTCCTTTGGCCTGAAGATCCTTTTCAGCCTGGTGGGCGGATAAAAGAATACCGCTTTCGGTCAGTGTTATTTGGTTCCTGCTCTAGTCCTTTCTTGTTGTGCAGCACTTTGAGATATCATTTCCAGAAGACAGAGAAACCGGAAAGGGGTCAACTGTTTTACATGGATAATCTTCAGGGCATTGCCGACAGTGGAGAAGAGGTGATTGAAATCTACAATTTGGCAAGGCAAGAATTTAATAAAGCCAATATGCCACTACAAAGTTGGAATTCAAACTCTCATATTATTTTGGACCAGATAAGAGGAGACTATCCTGACTACCAAATACCAGAATGTCAACCAGTACTAGGATTACAGTGGAAAACGACTACTGATGAGATGTCTCTAAAGCCCCTCAAGTTTCCCGATGTAAAATCACAAAACGCACGCTCATAAATCAGGTCGCTTTGATGTTCGACCCATTGGGCATATTTAGTCCCATATCAATTAAAGGGAAGATTTTAGTTCAGGAAGCCTGGAGAGAAGCACCGAGTTGGGATACTCCATTACCTGAAAAGTATACAGAAGAGTGGAACAAATTGCAGGTGGAATATGAAAAGGTGTCATCAGTCAAGTTTCCTAGAAGATGTGATCCTACCTCTGATAATGAGTGTGCTCAATTGCACATATTTTGTGATGCCTCATCTAAGGCGTATGGTGCAGTAGCTTATTGTGTCGCTGAAGTCCGATCTACTTTGATTATGTCCGAATCCCGAGTAGCACCATTAAAACAACGTACCCTTTCACAGTTGGAGCTGACCGCTGTTGAATTGGGAACTAGGTTGGCTACTTATTTAAATGATATGTTTCCCTTTTTAGGTGAGACATACAGTATATATGGGCAGATAGTGAGATATGTTTGCACTGGATAGCTAAGGATGATAGTCACATAGTTTATGTGTGTAACAGAGTACACAAAATAAAGGAACTGCAAATGAACTATATACATTCATGAATGTTAATTAAGTCCAAGGATAATCCGGCTGACTTGGTGAACCGAAGTGTAAGTGTCAAGAAACTGATTAACGAAACTCTGTGGTTTCAGGGTCCGGTTTGGCTACATCAGAGTGATTGGCCAGAACAAAAATCATACCAGAAGGTTAATGATGATCAAGTTCATATGGACCCAATAATTATCCCAGAGCCTTCAGTGATTGACATCACCAAGTTCTCCAATTTGGACAAACTATTAACTGTAACTAAATTTGTGTTTAAGTTCCTATGCAAGAAGGTAAAGATGGAGGAAATAGACCCACTTACCTACTGGATCAAAAGGATACAAGCTGAAAAGTATGAGGAGGAATTAACACAGCTATGTAAACCCAATCCCAAGCCAACCAAAAGAATGAAGGATCTTGGGCTGTACCTAGACAATCAAGAATTAATATGTTGTCGAGGTCGTATTGGTAAAGCTGATCTACCCCTCAAAACTCGGCATCCGATCCTATTGCCCAAGGATTGCGACCTCACCAAATTGATGGTTTAAAAAGCGCATGAAACCACTAAACACGGTGGGGTAGCAGACACTCTAGCCTATATGCGGCAAAAGTATTGGATACCCCAGGGACGACAAGCTGTTAAACGCTGTATCAAGAATTGTATTATTTGCAAGAGGTATACAGCAATAGGCTATAGCTATTCCTTACCCTGGTCCACCAGCTCTCCCGCCAGACCGCATTCACCAAAGGAAACCGTTTGAGGTAACGGGTATAGATTATACTGGTGCCATCACTCTCACAGGAGATGATGGACCACCCAAGAAGGTATACATATATTTAATAGTGGCCCCTTCATCATTGACAATGTTGCCTATTAGTATAATAGTCTCCATTCAACACCCACGTCAGTCGTTTGAATCAACCGCCGCGAGGAAGAAAGAGATTCATCTTCATAAGTGCAACGCTAATTCTCTTATGGTGTCGTCATATTGATCGGGTACCCACTACGAAAAAACATCGTAAAAAATAAGAGAACAAAAAAGGGAAAAGAAGTTTCCCATCTTAACACTGTTATTTACACGCTTCCCACATTCGGTGGATTTTCTTGCGTTGTGGCTTCTTGCCGTCTCTCGCCAAGCGCAACGATTCCTCCTTCTCTTCCTCGCGGGCCTAACGTCAACACCAGTGCCCCCGCGCTCCGGCTTCATTCGACGCTCGCTCTCCTCTAGTGAGTCTTTGCTCATTTGTATGTATATGGGAGTTAGTGAGCAGCGTTAGACTAGCTAGCACGGGTTGTGTTATGATTGGCCCGCAGGAAGTGTTAAAATTAGGGTACATTTAGGCGCTTTTACTTATGTTAATTTTTTCCACCACGCGTGGTGTTTTCTATTTGTTACTAGGCGCCTTAGTTTTTGCTTTTTATTTAGTTAGGAAGCTTTCCTGTAAGTTTCTGGCTGTTCCTCGGGACAGCTTGAGGGTCTACGGATCCTGTATTTGTTGTAGACGCGCCAGGGTTAGACTCGCCCCACGTGGTTGTGGCGTCCCCCCGGCTTGTGAACCTGTGGAGAGGCCCTCGTGGGTTTTTTTTCTCCTCGCCCTTCTGGCACGGTTCTATTACTTGTGTGATCTGTTTACTTTTCCTGGATAAGCTGTTAGGTTATCTAGTTTGGGGGGATGTTATTACTACTGTGTTTGTTTGTTTTTATTCTCACCCCTTGTGAGTTGTGGTCTCCCAGGGGTTTGTGTGCCACTTTCCTGGGAGTCTGGCAACGTGTTCCTTGTGTGGGGGTGCTGGGTTCTTCGCGGCTGTGCCTTGCTACGAGACCGTTCCCCCTCCCTCTTTTCTGGGCTCGCCGACCTTCGGTTGTAACCGTTGGGTCGTTCCGGCGGAGCTTTGAGCTCAGATCGGTGGTGTGGCTACGCCACGGCCTCTAGGTCCATGGTCCCTCGGGTATCCGGCAGACGCCGTCGTAGAGGTTTGATAAGCTGTCATCCCCTCGGACTGTACCTCCGCCTTTCGGCGGCTCAGAGAGCAGGAAGTCTTCCGGCGGGTGGTGTTTTCTTCAAAGTCACACACCGTTTCCTGCCGTTTGGGGTCCCACCCCAACCCCTGGTCTGTTACCATGGTTCGGAAAAAGGGGGGGGGGTAGTGCGATCGTTTACCCCGCCGAGCCGGCGGCCCAGTAAGAGATCCCGGCGGACACAGTACGTGTATCCAGCAATTAGCACTATTACCTTAATAAAGTTTACCCCACCTTGCCGGCGGCTCAGTTGGTAGACTCTTCGGCGACCGCTTGAGTGTTTTTAGAGCACAGAACGGTCCGCCGGTTGAAGGACCTCTGTGCTACGGCATGCGCCGTCACGGAGGACCTGCATGGGTGGTATTCCTTTCTCATGTCACCAAGGGCAGGAGAGGGGGATATACACACCCTCTTAGGAGTAATAAGACGGAGGAGGCGGTGGTCTCCTATTCTTATTACACCGGGAGGTTAGGATAGGTAGAACTCTCCCTATATATCCTTATGAGCATTGATTCCTGGAAATTTTCATTCCAGAACACTCAAGACACCCAGCTACCACGTCGTTACCGCCGGGGAGAGGAGCCGACATCATGACTCTGTTTACAGTCTGCTCAACCCCCTCTTGTCTTTTGCTACCTATTCCGGCTCACGGCGAATGTATCAGATGTGTTCAGTGTTTCAACAGAAACTCCTTCTGGTGGACATCTCGTATATGTCCGGTTTGCTCTGTATTATTGGAAGAATGGCTAGCGGCCCAAGATATGTCTTGTTTACGCACTCTCATTGAGGTAAAGAATACATTTAAAACATATGCTTATCAAGTAGAAAATAAGGAAATGTCATGTGATAATCCAGAACTATTAAGGGTATTCCAATTATATTCTTGTGATGATCAGGTAGCTCACCAGTCATATGCCTCCCCTATTCCCTTGCTGACCATTGGGTCTCCTATGTCCTCCACACTGAGCTCCTCTCCCCCGGCGAAGAAGAGCCGATTAATGTCACCAGAACGCCACCGTCTGCCCCAGCCGGCCTCCACGGCGGGCATTCTGAAGAGCAGTGACAGCACGGACTATCTGCCGGACAAGATACGCCGGCTCTCGAGCCCACCACGACGTGTGTTAATCTCTAATGAAACTCCTTCGGCACCAATAGATCTGGCAGAATCGGTAGTATCGGATCCGGCGACCACCTCTGGCTTACAAACTGGTGGATCTGGTCTCCCTGAACCGGAAGCCGATCCCCCTCACTGTGCACCTACACTAAGACAATCTGTACGCGTTAGGCTCCAAGGTTCAAAGTTAGTTTTATCACACACGCAGACTCACCAAGCAGACATGATTCATACTGCTACTCAGTCTCCAGGGGTAAATATGTCACATGCGGATACGACCATAACGTCTCACGCGACACTTCCGGCTACGTCTACGGACCAACCCGACTTAACAACCACCCTTCAGATTCCAGGGTCGCGGTATGCGCCCTACCCTTTAACAACCCCGCTACGTTACCTGAAGTCACCGGCCAGCGGTTTCTTTCACCCGGGTACGGCGAGTAGCGGTGTGACACGGACACAAACGACCACCTTCACACAGGCTGACCCTAGGTTACAGACTGACCAACATAATAATCCAAACACACAATCCACTACCAGCCTAACAACTGTACAACTGAATGAATTGTTGCAAAAGGTAATGAATCAGTGTGCCATTAAACAAGGTAAAACCCCGACTCCGGCTCCGGGACCACTTCTCAGTATACCTAAGGCCCCCTCTCTTAACGATGTAGGCATTTCCTCCCCGGTAGCACCTAGGGTCCCCTCTTATCTCACTGTCAACACTCCCTCTCCGGTAGTCACCGCCGCCGGGCCAGAGACGGCCCGCCAACTCGACTATCCTCAGCCTACGGGCCCAGAGCTACACGAACAGAGTCATGCCTGGCCGGCGGAACAAGAGTTTCAGCCACAGACCACAACGCCTACCCCAGGGCCATGGCCAGACACATTAATCCAGCCCCCACCCTCGAAGCAACTCCTTGGCTTAGGAGACATCGATGGGTTTAAGCCCCTCAATACAACCTCCTCTTCCGCCGGCCGACCTAGACAAGGACTACCGGCGGAACCTTGGGTGACAACTCCTGGCATGAGATCCCCTTTGATTAGATTAAACACAGAGTCAATTCAGAGTCAAGAGCTCCTAAATTGTAGTTCTGTAAGCCCAGGGGATACCCAGCCTTACTTGTCCCCCACACTAGACAGGACCCTTCCGGCTAGTAACCTGCCGGGCCCATCTTCTATCCCCCAGTCTCGAGTAGTTAAAGCGCCAGGCAGTCTCTGGCTTCCAGTTACAGCCGTAACACGAGGTGAGGAACATAAGTCAATACAAGGGGAGGTACCAGCGGAGTGGGCTATTGAAGTGAACCGTAAACATGTATTTTGGGCCAAAGATAAGAACGGTACAGTCTTGCAGGTTCCGATATATGCCAAACCGGATCCGGCCAATTTCCAATATTTTGTGTATGACCCATGTCAGCAAGTTCCTCTTCCGGCAGATTCCCCGGTCCAAGAACCTCCTCATTCAGACGTTCCCATTTGCCTGAATTGTCATCAACGGTGTAGCCATTCTGGCTGTAGTTCACAGCCTATTCGGCAGGACACCTCAAGGGAATTTCACAGGTGTGGACCTCATAAAGACCACAGGGAGTTGAATCTGAGTGAGGTAGGGGACGGACCATGGAGTACGTGGGATCAGGAACTGCAACAATTTGCTATTGATATTACATCAAATCCCTTGTCCCCAATTCCTCCTCAACCCCGTATCGAGTTTGACTGGCTGGCACAATGACCAGGTGGAGTTCCATTTCCTATTTTTAATTTTCTTGTTCCACCTCAATTCACGGCAGAGGATTTCCCCCGGCCTCTCATTGCCCCTGACGCTATTGACCTTCAACGCGAATTTCTGGTCAGAGACAAGGCCCACAGAACATTTATTAGCTTCCTATTGACTAGGGACACGGCCCAGACTATTGCCCAACCGGTGCCGAATCCCTCTCCACGAACTCAGGAATTGGTTAAAGTATTCCAACAATATCTCCTCCCCGCCTCGGCTTGAATGCTTACAGACATCAGAATAGCCTTGTTTGAGGCCGTCCGGTCACGTCAGCGCCTCAGACTCGGTATGGCGCAGGAATTGCCTATGAATGCTTACTATCGAATATTGTTCTCCTCGGTCTTAACTGCGAGAGTATTTGATGAACAAACGGAACGTGATGTTCGAGTAATGTTGAGCCGCAAGAACAAGACAACCCAATAACTCCATGTTGGCCCCAGGCGGTGGGCAAACGGGTTCACCTCTGGCTCAGAGAATTAAAACGGTTACATATAGGACAATTGTCCTCCTTCCTCCAGTCCTCCCTCTGTCTTCCTCCCTCCCTCGGCCACGCTAGCGCAACAGGGATCATGAGGTTCGACCAATGGTTATTTTCCACAGAGGGCAGTGCCCCCTGAGGACTTCAGTCTGACTGACCGGAACCGGTCTACACTTAAACACGCCGGACTTAGTCTTACGACTTTCCACGACGTGGCAGACTAGTTACCTCCCCTCTGCACAAGGGATAAGGCATCTAACACATTTAATAGGGATATAGGATGACGGTCACCGTCCGGGGTCGGTTTCGCAATAACCATTTCCCCCCCCCGGCGGAACCGCATCTGGAGTGCCCCTCATTTTATTAACAAACTGGGAGCCGGAGTGCCGGCTGGCCGCCGTAATATGTCAGTCCCATAACGGGCCTCTCCTAAGGTATATACTGTGTAACACCTTTTTGTCTAACTAGTTTAAGCCATCCCAGGTGGGCCCCTCCGCATAGGGTAAAATCCAGGGTCACGCATCATGTCTTTCCCTACTTAAGCTGAGCCAGCCTAGTCCTCGGCTGGTCCGTCTGCCGTAGTTATTGGGGCAATCACCCCAGCCGTGGAGTTAGATAATCCCGGCGGGAATTGAGCTCTTCAATCGGCTAGTGCCTATCGCTAGCTTTCACCAAGGAAAGGTACACTAAAACAGTTTTCTACTAGGGTCAGAGCCGGCTCAGCAGCAAGTCATCATTCGTACTACACTAACTTTTGCCGGGTTCAGGTCATTGTTTCCACCCTCCTTTAGAATCCTATGATCAGCAAACCAGCCCTTCCGGACACTTTTGTCGGCCATCTTTAACCATAATCTTGATCCTGACCAATGGGCAGGCATCCCTCAAATCTTACAGACGCATTAATGAATCCGCAACTCGGACAACCAGTCCGTTGACTGGGGCTCCCCCAACCACCTGTTTTCAGCCTACGTATTTCTCGGAGGTCATGTCAGTTTTTTCAATCCAATTCCGCGCCACCATTTAGTCCCGCAATGGTTCCGCCGGTTCATATCCTGCTACTAGCCAGTTCATTATTCTTACGAGATCAGCCGTGCTGTCCTTGAGCCTGCTCTGGCCCCCGGAGGAGGGGGGGAGGGGTTATGGTATAGTTCAGTTTACCCCTTTACCATACGACCCCACACAATTACCTGGACCTCGGCCTGTTACTCTTTATATTAATTTCTGCAACATTCGTGGACTTTCCTCTAACTTTCACTCTGTTGAGCACCATCTCTCCTCCTACAAACCTGATCTTCTCTTCCTCACTGAAACTCAGGTGTCTGTAGCAACATCCAGCAGCCCCTTCTCTGTATCCTCCTACTTTCTCTATCCTAGTTTCAAAGCCAAAGGCGGATGTTGTGCATATGTGCACAACAAACTCACTTGCTCTCGTGTTCCCGATTTCGACTCCTCTGAATTCTCAACTTTATGGCTCAAACTTTCCTGTCATTCTCTTACTAAATATTTCTGTGCTGTCTATCTTTCCCCTAACTCTACCAACTTTTCCCAAATTCTTTGACTATCTAAACTCTACAGTGGAACACATTCTATCCATTTCTCCTTTCTCAGAAATCTCCATCTTAGGAGATTTCAACGTTCACCACCGCCAATGGCTCTCCTCTCACACTACTGATCCACCTGGTGAACAAGCCTACGTCTTTTCTATCCTAAATGACCTAGAGCAGTTAGTTCAGCAACCCACCCGTATCCCGGATCACATCGGAGATCGGCCCAACATTCTTGACCTGTTTCTAACTTCTAACCCTTCTTCTTATACTGTCGATCTTTTCTCTCCTTTGGGCTCCTCCTACCATAAACTTATCTCTGTCACCTGTCCTATCTCTCCAGTACGGCCACCCGATCCTCCTAGCCGGCGGCGCTTGTGGCACTTTGGCACTGCCGACTGGGAGGCTCTTTGGCAGTACTTCTTTGATTTCCCATGGAATGATTTCTGCTTCCGTGGCCGAGGACCCTCGGAGAGTACTGAACGCATTACCAAGGTAATCCTATCGGGCATGGAAGCATACCTTCCATTCTCTTTCTCTCAGACTAATGCTAAAAAATCTTGGTTTACTCACACCTGTTCTACTGCTGTTCGCAATAAGGAGGAATCATTCAAACGGTACCGACGCCTTAAAACTCAAGACTCTCATTCTTCATATGTTTCTGCCCGGAATCAAGCCAAATCTGTTCTTCGACTTGCCAAACACTCTTTCATCAATAATAAATGCACTGAACTATCCAACTCTATCTCTTCCCAAGCTTTCTGGCATCTAGCCAAAAACCTCTCCAACAATTTTTCTTCCTCGTCTTTCCCTCCCCTTTCCCACTCTGATGGCACAACCATCACTTCTTCCTCTGACAAAGCTAAACTCTTCGCTCAAACTTTGCTAGAAACTCCACCTTGGATGATTCCGGTGCTATTCCTCCCTCTCCGCCCTCCTCTCTCTTACTTATGCCTAATATCCTAATCTCTTCAAAAGATGTACTTTCTACCCTCTCTGGGCTTAACACTAATAAGGCGTACGGTCCGGACGGTGTTCCTCCTGTTGTTCTCAAAAACTGTGCTTCCGTGCTGACTCCCTGCCTAGGCAAACTCTTTCGTCTCTGTCTATCCTCTAACGTCTTCCCTTCATGCTGGAAGTTTGCTCACATTCAACCTGTCCCAAAGAAGGGTGACCGCTCTCAACCCTCCAACTATCGTCCAATTGCTCTCATTTCTTGTCTTTCTAAAGTTTTTGAAACTATTCTTGCTTCCAAATTTCTTAAGCATTTCTCTTCACATAATCTGCTCTCAGATCGCCAGTATGGCTTCCTTAAGGGTCGCCCTACTGGTGATCTTCTTTCATATCTTACTAACTCTTGGTCATCCTCCTTTCGGGACTTCGGTGAGACTTTTTCTATTGCACTAGACATATCGAAAGCCTTCGATAGAGTCTGGCATAAATCTTTAATTTCTAAACTACCCTCCTTCGGTTTCTATCCCTCCATCTGTGCCTTTGTCTCTAATTTCCTTTCCGGCCGTTCCATAGCCGCGGTTGTGGACGGCCATTGTTCACTTCCTCCCCCTATAAACTCCGGTGTTCCTCAGGGCTCTGTCCTATCTCCTATTGTCTTTCTAATTTTTATAAATGATCTCCTTAACTGTACCTTAATTCCCATCCATTCATACGCAGACGACTCAACCTTACACTACTCCATTACTTTTTCAGAACGCCCCAGCCAGCAATCCCTCAACGACAAACGTAATGAAACCATACAACTCTTAAATTCTGATCTAAATACTATTTCCAATTGGGGCAGAGAAAACCTTGTTAACTTTAATGCTTCCAAAACCCAATTTCTCCATCTATCTACCCGTCAGGATCTCCCAGCGGACTATCCCTTATTCTTCAACAATACAAAAATTAACCTTTCATCTTCTCTCAATATTCTTGGTGTCTCTTTTTCTTCTGCTCTCATTTGGAAGGACCATATTACCAGTCTTGCTAAGGCAGCCTCCCAGAAGCTGGGTGTGCTCAACCGCCTTAGAGGGTTCTTTTCCCCTGCACAGCTTTTTGCTCTGTACAGGGGCATAGTGCGCCCTTGTATTGAGTATTGTTCACATGTGTGGGGAGGTTCCTCTCACACCGCTCTCCTAGACAAGGTTGAAAGGAGGCCTTTCGTATCATTAACTCCCGTCCACTCACCAACTCTCTGCAATCTCTCTCTCTCCGCCGCAATGTTGCATCTCTCTCGCTATTCTATCGCTACTATAATAATCAGTGTTCCTCAGAGCTATCCCAGTGCATACCACCTTCTTTACGTAGGGCACGTGGTACCCGTCTTGCAACTCAATCCCACCCCTACTCTGTGCAACTCTCCAACCCAAGAGTGAAACGTTACTCTCAAACTTTCTTCTACTCAACAGCTGAGCTCTGGAACTCTCTCCCAGAATCAGTTTTTCCCGCTTCCTATGACTTAAATTGCTTCAAACTCCGTGTGTCCAGGCATTTTGACTCGAACGTCCCTTGATTTTGGCCCTGTCACTCTTTCAACTATGGGGGAGGCAATCGCTATAGGCAGTTATGCCTTTTGCCTCCCTCAATCACATAGAAAACAAAAAAAATAGGTTCGAGTGCCTGCCGATTAGGCGAAAGTATGTTATTCAAATAAGGTCAAATTGTCTTTATCATGTTTGTGTACCGAATGGGTCTCTGAGATAGGGGGGGAGGGTGGCACGGCAACAGCCTGTCAAACTGCCGGATCGCCCCAAGTATAGACCTCGTTACCCCCTCACGTTTCTACGGGTCCCGGCGGCCTGACTGAGTTCTGAGTCACGCACTGACCCGTGCCGGGTAGGCGGGGCTCAGAAATACACATAGTTTTTTTGTTTTACCAAATTAATATTAAGAATCCGAAGGGGAAAGATCAGCCAAACTGAAGTGCCATCGAGACAGTTGGTCATGGCACAAAGTGACTTCCCCGTTTTCTCTACATTCTTCATTTTCAAGAAATTTTAGTTTTAAGTATGCTCATAGACACACCACTGTTGTTTGTATTCCTCATTTTATGTACTGTGATGGTTCCGCCCTGGAAGGCTTCCGATGAAAAAGGTTGGGGGGGGGGGATATGTGGATCCCAGTACAAGGAAGAAATTCCCCCCTTAAACAGGATTTCAAGGGGGTTCAAGGGCTAGCCTAGATGCTGTTTACGCCGGGCTGTGCCCAAAATTAGAAATGTACAAGCTAAGAAACTTAGGTTGTTTGAATTAGAAAGTTAGATTACTGAATTCAAACTTAAGTTGCTTGATTTAGAAATTTAGGTTCCTTAAATTTAAACCTCCAGTTTTATGATATTAATAAATGGAAGTTTGTGTTTCCATCTTAGCAACTAGTTACACTAGATTACTATAGAACTCTGTAAATAATTACAATAGCTAACTGTCCAGTTTTATCTTTTTTAACCCGTTGAGCCCCGGCTAGTTATAATATTTTGTTCACCCCAGTCCCAAGCCATTTTCACTTCTTTTTTTTGTTTGCTAAAATGGAAGACAAGGATGAGAAATGAAAAAAAAAAAAAAAAAAATCACCTCGGATATATTTTTTTTGGGGGGAGGCCGGTGGGGGGTTGGGGGGGGGGGAGCCTCAAACAAATTTGTTGAGCCAAAATGGAAGAGAATGGTGAGAAATGAAGAAAAAAAATAAAAAAAAAATCACCTCGGTCATTTGGGGGAGCGGGGGGGGGGGGTCAAAAGTTCGTCTCCCCCGCATGACCACCCGCCCGGGAGTACTAGGGTGAAAACTGAGTATGGCATTGTACGGCATACATCCTAAGGAGTGTCTCACATAAATCTCAAGCCTCTAGCTCCCATACGACCGGAGTAATGAAGGTTCAAAGTGGCGGTGAACTAAGGGTGTAAAGTATCCCCACTAAGCCCACACCACCGCGCGGCTGTCTCGGCCCGCTCACACCTACTGGCCCGGCTCCCACACACACTACGGTACCTCCCCCTCCTATTCTCCCGCCATTTCCTACCTTACGAGCCACGTAAGTGTTTTTTATATGTCGGACGCACGTGATGCGTCGCTGGGAGTTGGTGATCAAACACTGCCGACACATCACGTGCGACGCTGGGTCTCACTGGGATAATAAAGAATTGATTGTCCTACGGTCATATAATTTCAAAGTTCCCAGACTAGTTACACTAGACTCAGACGATCAGTAAAGATCGACTGACAACTCCGATATGTCTCTGCCTAGTTTCACTAGCTTCAGTAAAATTAATACGTGCCAATACGACTACGCCCACGAACCTCGCTACAGCGGTACAGGTTCCGGCTCGAAGTGATGAAGGGTTGTGCAATTAACTCTATCTGACCCCTTACAACACACACCTCCGACATAAGGACTCTGTTGTTGGAGCAGGCTTCTTTGAAGCAACGCACTGCTCACACTCTGTCTATATTTTTTACTAAGGTGTATGCACAACTACATATACAAAGAACTTTTTCTGTTATGAGAATTCTGGATTTAACCATGCGGTATTTACGAGTTTGTGATACTGCGAATGTCCCCCTCCAGTCTTGGAATTCAGGCAACATCGTCAATGATCAATTAAATTATAGGTTTGATTCCCGAAGGGAAGTAGAGAAAACCTAATATTTAGTAGGGGCCCCGGAATCATTGACGACGATGTCCCTCCCAACCATCCCCTTCCCATTCGCTGATATTTTGAGTGATCTTGATATAGCATTGAAGGAGGAATCATTGCGCTTGGCAAGAGATGGCAAGAAGCCACAACGCAAGAAAATCCACCGAATGTGGGAATGGTGTAAATAACAGTGTTAGGATGGGAAAATTCTTTTCCCTTTTTTGTTCTCTTATTTTTTACGAAGTTTTTTCATAGTGGGTATCTGATCAATATGACGACACCATAAGAGAAGTAGCGTTGCACTTATGAAGATGAATCTCTTTCTTCCTCGTGTTACGACCTGGCACTCGGGTACACAAGGGCTCTCAATCAGGACTCTAATACGGCTCGCTGCCACAACGGAAACACACGATCCCAACCCCTGAGTACTGCCAGCCGAACAAAAAACACCAATACCCTCCAGAGTTCAATCTGCTATAACGGGGTATACAAGAACTCGGTACTAGTGTTCAACAACAGACTAATAAAGAGACAGGAATTCTCTAGTCTGGTCAACAATCAAACAAAGAAGTAAGAAACAACAACACCAAAGAATAGGTTGGCCGAAGCCGAAGTAATCCACCCTTGACTAAGAACTTAAGAAGTCCTCCACCCTCTACTTCGGATCGGCACTATTACGTTACGTTAATTAATAGTCCTTAAGCATCGAGCAAGGAATCTTCTGAAAAAAGTTAGATGCTTCTCGGATGCTCGTAAGAAGTACGTATCGGATTTTGAACAGTAATTCAATAAGAAAAACACTGGCAATTAAATACTATTACCGGTTTAAATTGGCATAAGAATAATTAAAAGAATATGCAATAGTAAATGGCAAACATTAAAAAGAAGTACTCCGCAAATGCAACGGCAATAGCCTACTCGGATTGTGCTCGTGGGCCACTAATCACTAAAGTAGCCAAGCTTGCAACACATGAAATCAATAGTGCATAAACAATATCATACATAAGGAAAGCTTCAATACTATTCTGTATCTACTAATCGAGTAAAGTCTAGCTGGGGTACTGTGGGCAAAAGGTAGCAGTGACTGAGCAAAAACGGCTCGTAGCCTAGCGAAGTCCTCACAACTGTTTAAAGTATTACGTTAACACTAACAAGTGCACTTTGAGAAATCCAGATCCCTTGTATCTGGTTTTCTCCCGGCTCCTTGACAAAGTAAAAACAAGCTGTTAATAAAATACAGGGTGGTTAGGCTCTTGCCCTCACGCACTGTAAATTATTAACTCAACACAGTCAGCCGCGAAGACAACCTAGGCTTCACTGAACCGAAACGAGTATGCAGGTTTATCGCTTAACCACTGCATCAAACAACAACTCGTAACACAGAAAAGCCTTACCCCAGTCTAGCATTACCTAGACTAGCAGAAACCAGGAATAATAATAATAACACACAGGGAAATGCATAGACAAGTGCAACAAACATAAATCAATCCTATTCTAAGTTAACCCTTCCAAAATAGGCTATCTAATAGGCATGTATCTCATGAGAACTCAAGCGATAATACGTTGGCTGACTAGCTCTGCACCAACGGGACCATGGAAGTTAAAAAGGGTAGGGAAAAGAGGAGATAAGAATGTAAGGTAGTAGAGAAAGTTCACATCAGTCAGAAGAATATATATAGTTAGCAAGGGAAATGAGAAGTCGCTCTGCCTAATGAGTTCTGATCAAAAAATGGCTAGACTTCCCTTTTTATACTCGGCCCTCTAGTGAGCCCAACGTGAACTACTAAGGACCGCCCACTGACAATCATTACGTAATTTCTCTCTCTCCTCTGGGATAGACAAAGGCTTTCCTAGGACTGAGGGGAGGGGGGAGGGGGGGGGGAGTGCTAGTGAGTTAGGCCCACCTCCCGCATGGCGCACCCACTGACCCCCAACTGTGGCTGCCGCTTCTCCCATCATTACAAATAAGTTTTACACACAATACTTATAACTAATGATATAAAATAGAACTCGTTGACTCAGATGAAAACAAAATACATATTCATATTACTTATAGTACAACGGCTCACATGAACTAAGTTAGGAAACTCTACATAGACTACAGCCAAAGTTCCTGCCCTGACGATCCTAGCGAGAGTGGGGCATGACTAGGCGTTCTGTACAGCATGCTCACACTGGACATGCGTCACACCTCCCCCAAGATTTTACTTGCTCAACCCTGAGCTAAAATCTGACAAACACAGAACCCCATCAAGCCCCTCACACCCAGCGACCCAGCGACCGCATGGCACTAAAACAAAGCTGAGTTTATCACCAAAACGCATCTTATTATTAACCAAAAATTCACATTTTATAACTCCTCCCAACAATAGCAAAAAGACACAATATCATGCTCCCAGAGCGAGCTTACAGCAGCTCAGCCGTTTGATAGTTTGTGGACTACTCAAACTCTATAGGCTATGACAAACTTATACGATTACCTATATCAAAAGAAAGAGTTTTTATATGATTTTTATATTTTAATATGTTTTTCCCGGCTGCACTATAAGGGCAGCCTATTTTCCTCCACTCAAACCCACACACCTGTGATAGCCTACGACTGATCATCCACCCTTGATAAACAATCCGCGATCACATTGTCACATCCAGCAATATGACGGATGTCCAGGTTATACTCCTGCAACATCAAAGACCACCTGGTCAGTCTCATATTGTGATTGTGAAATTGATTCAGGAATCTCAAAGGGTGATGATCAGTGTAGATAACCACGACTGGGCCATAGGCTGGAACATACACCTCGAAGTGCCTGAGCGACAGCACAATCGCCAGTAATTCCTTTTCTTATGTAGAATAGTTCTTTTGTGCAGCATTGAACTTCTTAGAAAAGAAACTTACTGGGTGTTCCACACCTTCATTGTCTGTCTGTAGCAAGACGGCACCAGCCCCTACACCACTAGCATCTGTTGCCAGCTGAAAAGGCCTGTTAAAGTCTGGGGCCCTGAGTATCGGGTGAGTACATAGCAAATGTTTCACCAAAGTGAAAGCCTTTTCACACTCAGGTGCCCACAAAAACTTTTTTGTCTTTAGATAACAAATCTGTGAGAGGTGCCAACACCGTTGAGTAACCTTTTATGAAGCGTCTGTAGTAGCCTATCATACCCAAGAATCTCATAATCTGCTTCTTGGTTGTTGGGTGCGGAAATTTATTGATAGCCTGTACCTTGTTCTGAGGAGGGCACACCTGTCCCCTTCCCACTACAAACCCAAGGTACTGCACAGTGGCTTTTACGAAGTCACACTTTGCCAAATTTACTACCAGACCTGCTTCACTAAGTTTCCGGAACAAGGTCTCAAGGTGCTCACAATGGCTCTCAAAGTCGTCATCATAAATGATTACATCGTCCAAATATACGGTGCAATTTGGAATGTCCTTTACAATTTCATTCATCAGGTTCTGAAACGTTTGCTGGTGCATTCTTAAGCCCGTAAGGCATAACATTGCACCGGTAGGTACTGTACTCCCGTCCACAACAAAACCACATACCTCTTTAGCACGCTCGGACAAAGGTACTTGCCAGTAACCTTTTACTAAATCTACTTTAGACAAAAAACGAGCATTACCAATTTTGTCAACACTATCATCAACCCGAGGAAGAGGATATGGGTTAGTTGGAGTCAAACCGTTTAACCTACGGAAATCAATACAAAAGCGTACCTTGCCATCTGGCTTAGGCTGCAGTGTTACAGTGGAAGTCCACTTAACTGTGCCTTTCTCTATCAACCCTCTACCGAGCATATACTCCAACTCATCCCTCAGAGCTGGTAGTTTTATGGGGGGCACACGGTACGGGATTGACTTAAAGGGTAGATGGTCCCCCACGTCAACATCATGCATAGCCTGAGTAGTGAGGCCTGGGTGTTCAGCAAATACAGTGGGGTATGAACCGAACAACTGACGGATAGCATCAAACTGCGGCTCAGGCAAATGAGCTATAGCCTCGTCAGCCCTTAGGCTCGAGTTCCCCGCCCACTGATCCGCTGAAACATGTTGATCCCAGCTATCCTCCTCTGAAGCTTGACTGTCCCCCTCTCCTTCTCCACCACGGCCGCAACAAGCCAACACAGGGACAGTGAGAGGCTCAGAGGGGCGCCTCACATACTCTTTAATAAGGTTCACGTGACATAACTGGTTCTTTTTCCTCCTGTCTGGAGTGGCAACAAGGTAATCTAAGTCTGAAATTTTTCTACAATTTTATAAGGTCCAGTGTACTTCGCAGAGAGGGGGTTACCAACCAAAGGCAACAAAATTAATACCTCTTGTCCTACAGTGAACTTCCGGAGCCTCACTTTGCGATCATACCTGTCCTTCATCAAAGCTTGTGATTCTGTCAAATTTCTACCTGCCATCTCCAGACTCTTAAGCATGCGCTCACGGCTTTCAAGCACATACTTTAATAATGGACAAGGCTGCACAGTCCCCTCCCAAATTTCTTTCAGCATGTTAAGGGGGCCCCTGACACGGTGTCCAAAAATCAGCTCGTTTGGACTAAATCCCAGGCTCTCACCAGGTACCTCCCGAGCAGCAAACAGCACATAAGGCAATCCAAGATCCCAATCCATACCGTTGTCAGCACAATAACACCTGAGCATGCTTTTAAGTGTAGCATGCCACCGCTCAAGCACCCCTTGACTCTCAGGGTGATACGCTGACGATACTACTGCTCGTATCCCATGCTGTTGCATTGTTTGCTTGAACATGTTGGAGGTGAAATTAGATCCCTGATCAGACTGAATCTCCTCCGGGTACCCGTACCTTGAGAAGTACCACAACAAGTTACTGACTACCGTCTTAGCCATTCCATTTTTCATAGGGTATGCATCGGGGTATCTAGTGGCAACATCCATTATGGTTAACAAAAATTTATTTCCCGCCTTAGTGGGAGGGAGTGGACCAACCATGTCAACAATAATTTTACTAAAGGGTGGCCCAATCACAGGAATAGGGTGTAACGAAGCCTTAGGAATAACTTGGTTCGGTTTCCCGACACGTTGACAAATATCACAGGAGTTTATCCATGACTGCACATGAGACTTCATCCCCGGCCACCAAAACAATTTCCCCAAAGCCGCCACCGTTTTTCTCACCCCTAGATGTCCTGCCAGTGGTGTGTCATGCGCCAACCTCAGTAGGCTATCCCTGCACTCCCGTGGCACCACCAACTGGTCCACTACTCCGGACCCCTTTTGCCAACTACGTTTAGGGTCTTGAAAACGCCTATAAAGGATGCCTTCTAAATAAAAAAAATCTCCTGGCTGTGCATCGCCGTCCTCGTCGAGCTCTACAGCTCCATTAGCACACGTTTGGAGCTCAGGGTCCTCTAGTTGCAACCGACTTATATCTGAGGGTGCCAAGCGATCTAACTGCTCCCGGAGCAATGCATGACCTTCCCCGATACTGGGCTGCTCCCTCTGTCTCTCTCGATGTACATAACGTTGCTGTCGTGGAGACTCGTCATGCCCAGCCTCGTCACTCTCGATGACAGGCCCAGGGGCTACTCCAGAATTAAGTAATGGTGCTAATACTGAATCACCCAGGAGAGCCGCCGAGTCAAAACTCTTAAAACCAACTCCAGCTTTAGCCTCCTCCTGTTGATCGTTCCTCCGCTGGTCTGAAGGCGGAGGACTAGGCTGTGACACTTTAGCTGCCCGAGCTCGGGTGACAACACACGCCATGGGTTGTGTCTGGCACCGCTCGACCCACTCTTGCTCTTCCCTACTCACGTCGGCCGGCCTCTCGGCAACGACTAAGGGTAGAACCTCGGAAGCGGGCATTGCAAAGTCGTTGCCGAGAAGAAGGTCGACGCCCTCCACTGGCAGTTTCTCCACAATCCCGACATCCAATTCACGTGCCACACCATCCACCTCCAACTCCAACCGCACCAGCGGGTATGACCGAGTTGCATTAATACCCTGCACCACTACCACCCGAGCCGCGTTTATAGGGTAGCCAGTCAAGTTTTTCATCAGAGTCTGGGAAGCACCTGTATCACGCAAGACCTCTACTCCATGCTTGCGCCCCGCCCACATCACGCAACCCCGCCCTCTATGGTCGCAAAAAACATCCTGAGCAGGGTTCGAGCCTCCCAGGTGCTTCTGCATTGGCTGTGCCTCAGCCTCTGACGAACTGCCCCAGGCAAACTCAGATGACTTCGGAGACACACCAATGTTGCAGGCCAAAGACACAGCTGCTGTAGGTGGTTTGCTAGGACAGACTCTTGCAAAGTGCCCCTTTTTATGACAATGATAACACTCCACCTCCCCTTTGGGCTTCCCTTGGTACTGGGAAGGGCCCGGCCCCTTCTTAAATGGGACGGTGCTAGTCTTGTGGTCAGTCTTGGTATCATGGCTCTTGTACTTGTTTGCATAAGGTATATCACTAACTCGGGGGGGTGGGGCGTCACGCCCCTTGTTACCTGCCTCACTACGCTGGGCAGACCCGCACCCACGAATTAGTGATAGCCGGAGGTCAGCCATCTCAGCTGCCTCCTGTAGAGTTTTTGGGTTCTTTTCTTTAATAGTTAAAGTCATTTCTGCACCAGTACACTTATAAAACTGCTCGAGCAGAAACAGCTCAGTCAACTGTTCGGCCGTCTCAGCTTTCTCAGAACGTGTCCAGTTTTTAAGTGCATCTTTTAAGTCCCGGGCATGTTCAAGAAAGGTCACCTCCCTAGTCTTTGTAACACCCCGAAACTTCAATCGATATGTTTCCGGTTGCAACTCGTATGCCCGTAGGACAGCTCTCTTCAATTCTGGGTAGTCAATGCAAGACTCTAAAGGCAGTGCATCATAAGCCTTCAGACCCTTACCCGTAAGTCTTGAGGAGACTAGAGCTGCCCACTTCTCTTCAGGCCAATTATGCTCCCTACATTTCTTCTCAAAACGATTAAAAAATTCTGTGACTTCAGTTTCACTAAATACCGGCACCAATTTGACTAATTGGGCCAAGGACTGTTCTCTTACTTGGCCCTCACGGCCCATCCAAGTCCCTGCCGACTCTGCACGAGACTTATCTAAATCTAATTTAGCACAATATTTCTCCGAGTCGTACTTAAGCTCAGCCTCATGCCTCCTAACCTCAATCTCATGCCTCCTCGTCTCATCCTCCTGCCTCCTGGTCTCATTTTCATGCCTCCTGGTCCCATCCTCCTGCTTCCTAGCCGCAATCTTAGCAAGCTCAAGTCTAAATACCATATCTGCAGACAGACGGAAGGAGGGAGCTGCCACTACTGAAGGAGGGGGGGCAAAAACTGGGGAACCACCATGTGCACCACCCGAGGGCACTCCAATCTGCCAATTCTCATCCCTCTGTGGGAGAGTGCTAACCTCCGGTAACTGAGTGGACGGCACTGTGGGAGTCGAGTGAGAGGGGATCTGGGGAGGAACCCCCCAAACGCCCTCTCCTCCGAAACCCCATGTCGCCCACGCAACACCCAGGAAATCAGCTCCCCCTTGGACATCCCTACTACATTGGAAATTCCCAAAACCTTGGCTATCAGGTGCAAGCCACAAACATCCACCCCAGTCAGCCTCTCCTCCGTCACGTGGTACCGCTTACTCACAAAAACTCTAGCATCCTCCTCACTGGTTACTAACGGCACACCTTCAAATGGCATCTCTCGCTCATCGTCAGTGCTAATGCACGACATACTGAAGTCCACAAAAAAATTCTCGAGACAAAAGTGTTTAACTTCCTATGCAAGCACTAATTACTAAATTAACTGGAGTCTCTTAAATGCTTTACTAATTGCCATACAAAACAAATATTCTTCAATATGCACGCTAAAATACAAACAAACAAATGTTGTACAACTCTGCAAAAATTTATACTGTTCACAAATCCTAAGCAAGGTCGCCATTTGTTACGACCTGGCACTCGGGTACACAAGGGCTCTCAATCAGGACTCTAATACGGCTCGCTGCCACAACGGAAACACACGATCCCAACCCCTGAGTACTGCCAGCCGAACAAAAAACACCAATACCCTCCAGAGTTCAATCTGCTATAACGGGGTATACAAGAACTCGGTACTAGTGTTCAACAACAGACTAATAAAGAGACAGGAATTCTCTAGTCTGGTCAACAATCAAACAAAGAAGTAAGAAACAACAACACCAAAGAATAGTGTTGGCCGAAGCCGAAGTAATCCACCCTTGACTAAGAACTTAAGAAGTCCTCCACCCTCTACTTCGGATCGGCACTATTACGTTACGTTAATTAATAGTCCTTAAGCATCGAGCAAGGAATCTTCTGAAAAAAGTTAGATGCTTCTCGGATGCTCGTAAGAAGTACGTATCGGATTTTGAACAGTAATTCAATAAGAAAAACACTGGCAATTAAATACTATTACAGGTTTAAATTGGCATAAGAATAATTAAAAGAATATGCAATAGTAAATGGCAAACATTAAAAAGAAGTACTCCGCAAATGCAACGGCAATAGCCTACTCGGATTGTGCTCGTGGGCCACTAATCACTAAAGTAGCCAAGCTTGCAACACATGAAATCAATAGTGCATAAACAATATCATACATAAGGAAAGCTTCAATACTATTCTGTATCTACTAATCGAGTAAAGTCTAGCTGGGGTACTGTGGGCAAAAGGTAGCAGTGACTGAGCAAAACGGCTCGTAGCCTAGCGAAGTCCTCACAACTGTTTAAAGTATTACGTTAACACTAACAAGTGCACTTTGAGAAATCCAGATCCCTTGTATCTGGTTTTCTCCCGGCTCCTTGACAAAGTAAAAACAAGCTGTTAATAAAATACAGGGTGGTTAGGCTCTTGCCCTCACGCACTGTAAATTATTAACTCAACACAGTCAGCCGCGAAGACAACCTAGGCTTCACTGAACCGAAACGAGTATGCAGGTTTATCGCTTAACCACTGCATCAAACAAACAACTCGTAACACAGAAAAGCCTTACCCCAGTCTAGCATTACCTAGACTAGCAGAAACCAGGAATAATAATAATAACACACAGGGAAATGCATAGACAAGTGCAACAAACATAAATCAATCCTATTCTAAGTTAACCCTTCCAAAATAGGCTATCTAATAGGCATGTATCTCATGAGAACTCAAGCGATAATACGTTGGCTGACTAGCTCTGCACCAACGGGACCATGGAAGTTAAAAAGGGTAGGGAAAAGAGGAGATAAGAATGTAAGGTAGTAGAGAAAGTTCACATCAGTCAGAAGAATATATATAGTTAGCAAGGGAAATGAGAAGTCGCTCTGCCTAATGAGTTCTGATCAAAAAATGGCTAGACTTCCCTTTTTATACTCGGCCCTCTAGTGAGCCCAACGTGAACTACTAAGGACCGCCCACTGACAATCATTACGTAATTTCTCTCTCTCCTCTGGGATAGACAAAGGCTTTCCTAGCACTGAGGGGAGGGGGGAGGGGGGGGGGAGTGCTAGTGAGTTAGGCCCACCTCCCGCATGGCGCACCCACTGACCCCCAACTGTGGCTGCCGCTTCTCCCATCATTACAAATAAGTTTTACACACAATACTTATAACTAATGATATAAAATAGAACTCGTTGACTCAGATGAAAACAAAATACATATTCATATTACTTATAGTACAACGGCTCACATGAACTAAGTTAGGAAACTCTACATAGACTACAGCCAAAGTTCCTGCCCTGACGATCCTAGCGAGAGTGGGGCATGACTAGGCGTTCTGTACAGCATGCTCACACTGGACATGCGTCACACATAGGGGCACACACACACTGAACGCCATCATCATAGCTTGGGAATAGGTACAAGGGGGGGGGGGGGGGTTGGCTGTTGGCTTGGGGGGGGGAGGGGGGAACCATTTTTAGGACCTAAGATCATAACTATTGCACAAATTCAAAAACTTTTTTTAATTACCGTCGAATTCATGCACCGAAGGTTCGTGTGAAGTTTGGTGAAAATCCGTCAAACGGTCTAGGAGGAGTTCTCGGACGGACAGACAGACAGACAAACATTTCGGTTAGCATGTACCACTATACGGGGGGCGATACCACTCTGCTTACGCAGAGTTGATAATATTTGATATATGTAGATAATGGTTGCTATATGTACAGTAGCCCAACTAAGTTTTGCGACAAAATATTAGGTATGTGGCACCTGCCTAGTTTGCACTCCCGTCCCAAGCCCGTGTCTAGCAGAGACTCGTGGTGTCTAGGCAGGCGCCACCGCCACCTGCGCTACCACAGCCAGGGCACACAGATACAGTACTCGCACAAGCTGGCCGCTACATACGATAATATTGCTATCATTATTTGTTTGTATAATAATAGAAGGCTCTCTCTCTCTCTCTCTTTTTCTCTAAATATAAATAAATTTACGGGCGACTAACTTTGTAGATTAGCACACACACGCACACACCAGAATGGTGTATACTTAACTTAAAATGAACACAATAAGTTGCATAGATTGTTATTTATAATCTATTATACACTTGTTAGTGAATGTTTTAATAATACTATACTTGGTGTTGGTGTCAGCGACATTGGCTGTAATTCTTATCCTTAGCCTTTCTATAACCCAGAAAGTGCTCGAGAAACGGGTAGTCAATTTCTACATCTATTTCCTGATCTACTCATATATTTGTTTTGTTCTTTATAAGATGTTATGCGGTCAGGATTAGCTCCAAGTTCGCTGACACCGGGTATAGATTTGATGAGTTATCCTAAACGTTTATATGCATCAACTGTATTATATGTTACTCAATAAAATGTAATTTTATACAGCTAAATGACTAAGAGACTTAGTTTGTCCGAACGTTTATAGCATCTGAGGTGTAGCCAGTCATCTTGGGGGCTAATAAGTGATTGAGGTTTCCGAATGTTTGTGTGCGAACTGTTGTATGAATTCTTCCCCTGCCGCCTCTTGTTTTGCCTCCTTACATGTGTTTCTTGTTGATACTCCCTACCCCTTGTGGAATAAGGGCTGGCTACTGACTAAATTACAAACGTCAAATTAAGAGTAGTATGCTGCTGTCACATTTGTTAAATGCTTAATCATCAATCTTGTAATGGAATTTAACCGTGTTGGCTGCGTGTGTCTCGCTATCTATTAACCTTTCTTTTCCCAACCATATGAATCGATAAACAGACAAAAAATACCTTCAAAGATATTGACATGTCAGTACAGTTTTCGATAAATATCCACATGAAATATTGCTGATTAAAGAATCAGCTCTTGGAATAGAGCGAACTATATTACGTGAATTAGACCATGGCTAATTAGTAGGAAACAAAACATTAACATTAACAGTAGCCTATACAATCAGATTGGGGTGTAATGAAGGTTGGGGTCTTACACGATGGTCAGTTTTAGTTCCTCAATTGTTCATCTTTTGCATTAACGACCTTGATTTAGGCCTAACAAAAAAAATTGGTAATTTTTCAAATAACACTAAAAATAGGTTGAATTAGTGATCCTGATAACAATTCATGGTCTCCAAAAATAATTTTATACACTACCCGAATGGTGTAATACCTTGCCAGTTGATATTTAATGTAAATAAATACATGCAGTTTAGTGATCATTGGGAAATCAACAGAAATTTCAGGATATAAATTTAACAATATTTGTTTTGTCAATAATTACGCACCATATATCTCCCGTATGAGGAGATTCAATAGTTCAATGCATTCCTGTGATGTCCGATTCCTTCACCCATCTACCTTACTCAAGGCCAGGCTAGCCAGTAACCACCAGCTATATCTCAGAAGAAAACAAATATATAATTTGTTCACCAATCTGATTGGTGACAGGGGCAAGACGCAATATCAGTGGTATCTAGATGGATAAATAACATGGCATTAAGTAACTCAGTTATTACAAAACATTTGGAAGTCATCGTCATTCGTGATATGAAACCAAAAAAACAACGCAACATTGTTTGAAATCAGAGTTTTTAAATAGATATCTACAGTAGAAGCGTGAATAACAACAAACGTAATTTTAAAATTTCACCCGTCCTCAGTAAGGCTTCACATGGATTATGTGTTTAATTTTGCTGTCCAGTGTCCATAGATTGATTGAAAGTTACGGTACAAAGAATAATGGCAAAACTACCCAGAATAATAGACCATTAGAACATTAATAATATTCTAACGCATGACGACTAAGGCCAAATGACACAGAGTTATAGCCAGAATGGGTTAGAACATTTAACAGAAGTAAAAGATTATTGAATGAATATCATGAAATACATAATATGGTCAGTACAAAAGAAAGGGGACTTGGGAAAACATTAGGCTTGCATATATTAGAAGTGTAGAATAAGAGAGGATAGGCTAAAGATGCTTAATAATAAGGGGAGGCTGAAGCGCACATAGAAGATCGAGAGTAATGGCTAACTAAACTAAATTTTTGTCAGGGGGATTGCTTTTCAGAATTTATGAAACAAATATCTACAAAAAACCATGATTTGCCCTAGGGATATCATATGGGTGTTTATGTCCTCATATGATCATTTATATTGCTTACAGCAGCCCTTTAGACTACAGACACAACAAAACAAATTGTGTGGCTGAAAGAAAAAAAACTCGTTTTTCGGGGGTCGAGGTCGAACCCCCGGCCCGGGGGGTTATGGATGCGGTATGTTTTTTTGTTCCTTCCTATGCTATTCTCCTATGTTGAAAGAAGCATTATAGAACAAAAACACAATAATTAGAAATTTTGATCTCTGGGCTCAGAACAAGGTTCAGCCTCCCCTATTAAAAAAATTTAAGTTGTAAGTGGGATCCACAAAGACGATGTGGAAAACGTACTGCTGTTCCGTGATAAGCATGCAACAGTTTGGTAGATATGTGAAATAGGCTACCGATTGCTACAGTAGGATCAATAATGACAGAAAGCTTAGACACATAATTAGATAGGCACATGGCTGTGATGTGCCGATTGTCAATGGGATCCGCCGTGAATGGGCCAGCCCATGGTATAAAGACTAATATTAGTCTTTATACCATGGGCCAGTCAGCCCATGGAGTCAGTCCTCTGAAAAAAATCCCTCTTTTATGATTTTTGTTTATATTAATGTTTATGTAGGCCTATTGGAATCAGGACGCGTATTTGGCAGTTTATTCAGACTAGCATTATACTATTATATTCAGAGTAGAAAAGGAGACTATTTTATTCAGAGTAGAAAGGAAATATGAAAGTCAAAGGGTAAATATGACATAGTATGTGTCCCTATAATTCCTACAAAACCTCCTTAAGTTGTATAAACCCTCTAATGAAAAGCCAGATTAAACTGCCAAAATTAGTCAATCCTAATGGGATTAATGAGTATATATTTATTGATTCTCATGATAAACTGGTCTCTCTATTCACCAATGATAGTTTAGGTAAAGTATTATTTATTATATTCGCAAACAAGTTACATGCATTCACTAAGGGGGACGGAAGTAATAGGGAAAGATCTATCCTTTATTGCACAGATAGTGGCGGGCGAAGTGGCTAGGATGAGTTACTAAACCGAACGAGGTTGGTTTTAAGGTAAACAACCGATGGTATAGACAGGAGTGGTTGATGTGCATATTATATCAAGTCATGCTAGCTTAATAGTATTTGAACAATATAAGTAAGGAGTTAATTAGTAAGTTAGGGGTATTAGTGGATGAGTAAATAAATTAAAGATGTTTTATAATGCTCGGTTAATATGAAATTAGCCAAGAGTGATATGATGGAAAGTATTACTCTGTATGATGACTATTCTATATTATATTTTATGCACAATATCAACTAGGACTAACTCGCATGCCTTGTGCACCTAGGCCTCCAACAGCGCAGTCTTCGACCCATGCGTGGTTGAGCTGAAAGTTTTCTTGTCTGAGAAAACAACTCTTGGTTGGGAGAGAGGTATCCTGACCAGGATTCGAACCCACTCACTCCAGGTATGTTTGGGAAAGTTAGGCACCGTAACCACTCGGCCATGAGCGGATATAAAGGAAGCAACCTTTATTCTTATTTGAAGAACCCCCGCCAACTCGGCTAAGTGATCCAATTTTAATCGTCCTGGTACTATTATGGAACCTCTCTGACATCATCAAAACACCTCGTGCCCAATAGTCAATGCCCTGGTCAACAAATAGTCGAGCGAAATTAAGCCTAGTTTGCTTGTGCCTCTTGGTTAGCTTTGGCTTGACAGCTGGTGATCTGTTTATATCCCATCTCCTTTAATATCTTGCGTATAGTTTCTGTAGAAGTTTGAAATTGCAAATGTTGCTTAGCTATCTCGGCGTTGGAGAATGGATGGCTATCCCTATAATGTTTAATTTCTTGGTCCTGTTATGACGTGGTTTTCCGCTTAGCTCAACTTCTATGTCGGTCTGTCATTTGTCCTTCTTCCCGCCCATTTTTGCCACCGGTAAACGTTCCGACACCCCACTCTCGCTCATCCCAACCATACTACCGCGTTCAGCAACCTTGCTGAATGGATGACTAGGTGTGATGTGGGCAAGAGGGTATTTAGGATTTTATGATCACCTCAGTTTCCAATAATTACAGCTTCACATTTTTTTATTTATATATTTAAAAAAAAAATGTTTTTTTTTTGTTTTTACCGAAATAAGTTCGACCTGGGAATATATTGCGTGCAGTGTTAATGCATGGTTGGAGTGGCTGTAGATATGTATGTAAACTGTAATCAGCCAATTGACCACTTGCGAGTTTCAGGCAATAAGGAAGTTAGAGTTGTAAACATCGATATAGAACAATAATACAATTTTACTGGAGATTTCTGATTGGTAGAAACTAGGATTAATTAGGTTTTGTGTATTTATAAATGTACTTTGGCCGTATTTTAGTTGTTAATTAGCTAAATATCGATGTCTACAGCTCCAACTTTCTTATAGAACGAAACCCGCAAGTGGTCAATTGCCGATATATGGATTTTGAGTGTTTGGTTGAGCTGTACGGTACCCGTCCAGCTAGTAATAGACCACCAACACTAAAAAGGACGTCGTAAGTTGCCTCTTATTCCAGAGGCCTATTTATACTGCTAGGTCAAGAGAGGCGCATTGTGTAAGATTTTTTTTCAAAATGTTTCTTTCCCGCCTGGGAATGGAACCCGTGTCCTTTTGGCTGTGAACCAAGCGAAATAACCAATATGCTACGGACCACTGCGTGTGTGTGTGTGTGTGTGTGTGTGTGATTCTGTAAAATAGAACTTAAATTATATACCCGGTAAACTAAATAATGCTTAGTTATACTCCCATATATTTCCATAGTAAACAGAATTTCATCTAAGTTAGATTCTAAAATCATGATACGGTAACAATAATTTTCTATATTCTAATAGTATCTCATAGCAACAGTAAGAACTTTAGCTGTATATTAATACACGTTCTTATCATTAATAATATTACCTGATGCAGATGTTGCAAATAGAATTACTCGTATAACCCAGCACCGCAAGATGATGCAGATTATAACATACCTGTATTATCTAAAGAGTGTTAATTAGATAAAAGAACACAATTATCTACACCTCTTTGTTTTATCAGGGAAATCAGCATAGAATGTGGGTTTATAAAACTGAACTTTGCCTTCCGCTTTGTGTGTGTGTGTGTGTGTGTGTGTGTGTGTGCGTGTGCGTGTGTGCTAATTAATCTACAAATAGTGTAGCTTGAAAATCGATTTATATTAACCTCAGAGAGAGAGCCTTCTATTATTATACACACAAATAATGATAGCAATATTATTGTATGTAGCAGCCAGCTTGTGCGAGTACTGTGTCTGTGTGCCCTGGCTGTGGTGGCGCCTGCCTAGACACCACGGGTCTCTGTTAGACACGGGCTTGGGACGGGAGTGCAAACTAGACAGGTGCCACATACCTAATTTTGTAGCAAAAATTAGTTGGGCTATTGTACATAGTGGTTGGTATATGTAGATAATGGTTGGTATATGTAGATATTGCAGTCTGGAACTATGCCTGATCAGTGGAAGCTAGCCAACGTAACACCGATATTCAAAAAAGGCAGCAAATCCCTACCCAGTAACTATCGTCCAATTAGCTTAACCTCAGTTGTATGTAAAATGCTAGAAACGGTCATAAGAGACAGACTCGTAAATCACTTACAGGAAAATAACATACTTAAAGATACTCAACACGGCTTTCGTAAAAAAAATTCCTGTTTAACAAACCTCTTAGACTTCTTCCACGATATCCTCAACCTTTACGATGAGAGTAAAGCTGTATATATTACATACCTTGATTTTCAAAAGGCCTTTGACAAAGTTCCCCACAAACGTTTACTGCTAAAACTAAAAGCGCATGGAATACAAGACGGTGTGTTGAAATGGATAGAAAATTGGCTCAGCGACAGAAAGCAAAGAGTATTCATAAACGGTAAGGCATCTAAATGGACCAATGTAAGTAGCGGGGTACCCCAGGGATCGGTACTAGGACCAATTATCTTTCTAATTTACATCAACGACATAGATGAGGGTCTCACCTGTACAATCTCAAAATTTGCTGATGATAAAAAAATTGAAAATAGCGTACTCTCAAAAGAACAAGTTGTCATGTTGGGCCCAAATTTGGCAAATGAGTTTCAATGCAGATAAATGTAAAGTACTACATATCGGATACCTAAATTAGAAAGCAAACTATTCGATGAATGGCACTCAGCTTAAGAATGTAAACAGAGAAACCGATCTGGGAGTAACAATATCGAGTAACCTAAAACCGAGTCAACAATGTTCAGAAGTTGTTAAGGAGGCAAACAAAATAATTGGCTTTATAGGCAGGTCATTTGAGCATAATCCAAAGAAGTTATCCTAACCCATTTACAATTCCTTAGTCCGCCCTCTTCTGGAATACTGCGTTCAATCCTGGTGCCCTTATTACCAAAAAGATATAAACAAGCTAGAATGAGTTCAACGTAGAGTTACCAAAATGATACCTAGCCTAAAGAACAAACCATACGAAGAGCGTCTTAGAGAATTAAATCTATTTCCTTTAACCCAGCGCAGATTAACCCTCTGAGCCCCAGCGACGCAAACAGAGCGTCGGTAATGTATGTAACGCTAAACCCCAGCGACGCCTCGTTTGCGTCAGTGTTACTCCGGTCCCAATTACTTCGGTCCTATGGCACCTAGAGGGCTCTGATTTGTATGGGAACTGTGTAAGTATCCCACGCACCCATGCCGATGGTTGAAAACTCTCAAAGTCCAACCGCGTGAGCGTGCAAAAACATGTTTTTTGGGGGAAATTGCCTTCAATTTTTTACTCTTGTAAAATCCGTTTTCGGGGGCTCTGTAGGACCATTTTTTGAGCTTTTTGATCGGTTTTTCGTGGTTTTTCCTTCATTCCTAACCCATTCGCTATTGTTTCTGGAAAGAAAAAAAAATCAGAATCAGCCGGTCCTGGGTGATACATTTATAAATATTTAGCTGGTACTCAGCGGGTTAAGAGGTGACTTTATTCAAGTGTTCAAAATCATCAAAGGCATCGACAATATGAACTGTAGTAAGTACTTCACTATCGACCAATCTAATTACACGCGAGGAAACGGTTGCAAAATTATTGGTAAATCCTTTTAACTCACACGAATCTAAGAATTTCTTCTTCAATCGAGTTGTCAACTTGTGGAATGGGCTTCCCCGAGACGTTATAGACTGCAGCACCGTTGATTCATTTAAACTCCGCCTAGACAAATATCTCGCATCAAACCCGCGACTGACTGCGTTTGTAAATGAATAAGTTTATTTTATCCCCCCCTCAGTTACTAACCCATCTGTCCCCTACTAACTTCCTACTCCTGCCACGGACATTAGTTCCAGGGCAGTAATTCCCTTTCCAATGTTCCCTTACCAACTCTAAACCACTGTTTGGACACTTGATCCTCATTGTTTTGGAGGACAAGCAGCCTAGAAGGGTCACTAGAACTGTTGTTGCTTGATTTCCTATGTATTCCTTTGTACTACTGTCATCATTATCACTACAACTATCATCATTGCTTGTCACCATCATCACTACTATTATGACCATCATCACTACTACTACTTTAAGTGGTGGGCTGACCCTTTGTCAGAGTGAGGATTGGTGTCCTCTACTTCCCATAGCCCCTTCTATCTTTTTCTCCTTCTGCATCTCTAATTTTTTCAAATGGCGTAGGGATGCGGCGACCCCAACGCCCGCTACTTTCTGGTGCAGGTAGCCTCCTCTGTGGTGGAGGGGTGAGAAATTTCCACCACCGCTTTTTCTCCGGCGAGACGTAGAAGTCGGCTAAAGGGGATCGGGGGCGGGGGGCCTGGTATCCTTCTCCCCTTAAATAAATCTACCAAAAAAACGAGACAGAGATAGGGGCGAGGGAACCCGTTCGTGGTCCCGGACCCTAAGAATAGGAGCTTTGAATGTGCGTGGATGTAGAACGAATGAGAAGCGAGAGGATATTGGAAGGTTATTTGAAAGAAGGATGTATGATGTCCTTGCACTGAATGAAACAAAGATGAAAGGAGAGGGAGAAGTGGATTTTGGAAACGTGATAGGTAGAAAGTCTGGAGTAGACGAGGGAGTCAGGGGGAAAGAAGGAGTGGCTATTATTGTGAAGGAGGAGTTGAGAGAGTTTATAAAAGAGTGGAAAGAGGTGTCATCAAGGCTAGTGTGGGTGAGAATGCGGTTTAAGGGTGAAAGGTGGGTTTTTGTAAGTGCGTATGGACCAGGAAGTGAAAGAGAGTTAGACGAGGTAGAAGGTTTCTGGGAGGATTTGAGAGATTGTCTACAAGGGTTTGATGAAAATGAAAATGTGATAGTTTTAGGGGACCTAAATGCTAGGGTAGGAAATGAGCCTGTTGAGGTAGTCACCGGTAGTTTTGGTGTGGATGGTGTAAACGAGAGTGGAGAAAGACTGAAAAATGTATGTGAAGAGTGTAGATTGAGTGTAGGTAATAAGTTCTTCAAAAAAAGGCGTATACACAAGTACACCTGGCATAGACTTGTGAGGGGAGAGATTGTAGAGAGGGCATTGATGGATTATGTGCTGGTGACAAGGGAAAGATTGTGTAGACTGCTGGATGTGAATGTGATGAGAGGTGAGGCGGAGGGTATGTCAGATCATTACCTGGTGGAGGGAAAGCTAAGAGTTAAGAGTTATAGGAGAATAAGAGACAAGTGTGAAGTAAGAGAGGTAATCAAAGTTAGTGAGTTAGAGAAGAGTGAAAAAGAGAGGGAGTACAAGGAAAGACTAAATGAAAAGTGGATGGAAGTGAGAGAGATGGAAGAGAGAGAAGTAGAGATTGAATGGCAACAGTTTAAGGAAGGAGTGAAAGCAAGTGCAGAGGTAGTATGCGGCAAAAGGAAAGTAGGAGGCAGAGGTATCAGGAAGGGAAGCGAGTGGTGGAATGATACGGTGAGAAAGGCAGTTGAGGAGAAGAGACAGTGTTTTGAGAGGGTTTTACAGGATGGTAGTGTTGAGGTATGGGAGAGGTACAAGGAGAAAAGGAGAGAGGCAAAACGGAAAATTAGAGAAGCGAAAAAAGATGCAAACGAAAGGTGGGGCCAAAGGCTGAGTGAGAATTTTGAAGAACGAAAGAAGATGTTCTGGAAGGAGGTAAATAAAGTAAGGAAAGGAGGACAAAAGAGGGAAGAGTCAGTGAAAGATGAAAATAGAGAATTACTAGTGGAACCAGTTGAAGTGAGGAAAAGATATGCCGAGTATTTTGAATCTTTGTTAAATACAAGAGATGGAAGAGAAGCAGTGATTGAAGCAGAGGTGGATGGAGATAGATTACCCAGGCCACCCAGGTGGCAGGGAATGAATGAAAGGATTGAGGAAAATGAGGTGAAAGAAGCAGTGAAACAAATGAGAGCGGGAAAAGCAGAAGGTTTGGATGGTATTGCTGTGGAGTGTATACAGAAGGGTGGAGATGTGATAATAGATTGGTTGGTGAGACTTTTCAATGTGTGCTTTGCTGTGTCAATGGTACCAATAGACTGGAAGAGTGCATGTATTGTGCCGTTGTACAAGGGGAAGGGAGATCGGCAGGAGTGTTCAAGTTATAGAGGTATTAGTTTATTGTCAGTGGTTGGAAAGCTGTATGGCAGGGTGTTGATAGAGAGGATAATAAAGTGTACGGAAGTTGCAATAGGAGAAGAACAGTGCGGTTTTAGGAGGGGAAGAGGGTGCGTGGATCAGATGTTTGCAGTAAGACAGTTATGCGAGAAGTATTTAGAGAAGCATAAGGAGATATTTTGGGCTTTTACGGACTTGGAAAAAGCGTATGATTGTGTGGACCGTGAAGCAATGTGGAAGGTGTTAAGGATTTATGAAATAGGAGGAAATTTGTTAGAAGCAGTTAAGAGTTTTTATGAAGGGAGCAGAGCATGTGTGAGAGTAGGAAATGGTGAGCTGAGTGAATGGTTTTAGGTAAAGGTAGGTTTGAGACAGGGTTGTGTAATGTCACCATGGCTGTTTAATATGTTTATGGATGGTGTGGTGAGGGAGGTGAAAAGGAGAACTATGGGAAGAGGATTGGGTTTAGTAGGAAAGAATGGTAGAGATTGAGAGTTGAATCAGTTGCTGTTCGCTGATGACACAGCATTGGTGGCGGATTCTGATGAGAAACTGCAGCGGGTAGTCAAAGAGTTTGGTGTGGTTTCTGGAAGGAGGAAACTGAAGGTGAACGTCAATAAAAGTAAAGTAATGGTGTGTAATAGGGGAGAGCATAGGGTGAATCTAGATGTGAGGCTGGATGGGGAAATATTGGAACAAGTAGAGTGTTTTAAATATCTAGGAGGAACGATAAGCAGGAGTGGAGGTATGGAAGTGGAGGTAAAACAGAGAGCGTGTGAAGGAAGGAAGGTTTTCGGAGCAATGGGAAGTATGTGGAAGACGAGAAATCTCGGAGTGAAAGTAAAAAGTGCACTGTATCAAGGAATTGTTGTGCCAACAGTGATGTATGGGGCTGAGACATGGGCTCTGAATAAAAAGGAGAAAAGAGGGCTGGATGTGATGGAGATGAGCTGCTTGAGGAGTATGTGTGGAGTTACTCGTAGAGACAGATTGAGGAATGAAGAGATACGTAGGAGAGTGGGGCAGCAGGAACATTTGTCAGCCAGAGTGGACAGAAGGGTGCTGAGCTGGTATGGTCATGTTGAACGAATGGGAGATGAAAGGCTTACAAAGAGAATATGTGAGTCAGGTACAAGGGGAGATAGAAGGGCAGGAAGACCCCCATTGAGATGGAGAGACTGTGTAAGAAAGGCTTTGGATGATAGAGGAATGACTATAGATCAGGCAGGGGAAGTGGTGGTGGACAGGAGTGAATGGAGAATGCTTGTGAATAGTTGAGTGAACACGTGGTCATTTGGAGTAAGGGGTCGGGCGCAAGTTGGACTAGATAATAGTCCATCAGGCGCCTGGCCCGGGGAGACGATTAATATGAAGGGTGTGCCTGGAAGTGTGGTGGGAGGGCTTGTGGCTTTGGCTCCGCTGCATGTCTGCCTGCCGAGATCGGAACCTCTCCGGGTGGTCAGGGGCCGGGGGAGTGCTGGAGCGACCTTGGTAACCCTGGTCTCTGGGTCTTCTCCTGGGTGACCTGGATGTGTGTGAGTTTGTGTTTTTTGTCTGTGTTTATTTTTTGTTTTATGTTGTTTTTGTGTTTTCCCTGTTCTTGCTCTGTCTTGAGTCGGCTACCCCCAAAATGGGGATTGGGCCTGAGCATATAGATAGATAGATAGATAGATAGATAGATCACTACTACTAGTACTGTCACCATCATATCTACTACTGTCATCATCATCACTACCATTATCATCACTGCTGTCATCATCACTACAACTACAACCATCATCACTACTATTATCACCATTATCACTACAATTACCATCATCACTACTATTATCACCATTATCACTACAATTACCATCATCCCCACTATTACTACCATCACTTCTAATGTCAACTAAACTAACTTAACAAATGCGGGGCGAGATGATTTCGCCCCCAGAATGAAGGCATTCTGTGTGTGAGCCCCTACGGGGCACACACACACAGAACGCCATCATTGCAGGGGGGGGGGGGGTAAAACCATATTTTGGATTTAAAATCATAACTATTGCACGAATTCAAAAATCCTTTTTGACTGACGTTCGCATTCACCCAACAAATGTTCGTGTGAAATTTGGTGAAAATCCGTCCAACGGTCTAGGTGGAGTTTCGGGACAGACGGACGACAGAAATTTGTTTCCGGTGGTACCCACTATACGGGGGGGGAGGGGGGGGGGCGATACCAAACTCTGCTTATGCAGAGTTGATAAATGAACAAATAAATATATATCTCCCCCATAGACTCCTTTAAAGAAGGACTGGAACCTCCCATGCTCGGGGTTTGTAACTTGAGTCTGAAGGATTAACTTGAGTCCTGGGCTAAAATGACTTCTAGAAGGGCTAGAGACACAATCTCGGGTCCATATAGGGGTTTTTGAGGACGGCGAGTTCACTAGCGACATATTCAACACCACCTGGGGACATCTTCAAGGTCAAAAGGTCATATTTCAAGGTCAAATTAGTGAATTTTGGTAATTTTTGCCCGTTTTTTATGTCTAACTCATAAACGGTAAGAGATGGCTGATTGTAATAAGAGGCAAGTTTGTAGAGCTGTCCAAATTTGATATTTATTATCCATAGACTCCTTTAAAGAAGGACTGAAACCTCCCATGCTCAGGGTTTGTAACTTGAGTATGAAGGATTAACTTGAGTCCTGGGCTAAAATGACTTCTAGAAGGGCTAGAATCACGATCACGGGGTCCAAATAGGGGTTTTTGAGGACGGCGAGTTCACTAGCGACATTTTCAACACCACCTGGAGTCATCTTCAAGGTCAAAAGGTCATTTCAAGGTCAAATTAGTGAATTTTGGTAATTTTTGCCCGTTTTTTGTATCTAACTCATAAACGGTGAGAGATGGCTGATTGTAATAAGAGGCAAGTTTGTAGAGCTGTCAAAATTTGATATTTATTATCATATGTCGTATTATATAAATATTATATGCATATAACAACACTATGTCAATTACAACTATGTCTATGTCTATCACTAGTTGGAGAGCTATCGCTAGTTGGAGAGCTTTTCTTGCCTCCTGAGGCATCCCACAGCCTTTTATTTGTCACTTACATTGAGGACATGAGCTTTCAATAGAATGTTAGCTAAAGTAGTACATGCAGCATTACTACTAGATACAGGTGCATCTACAAAGGATAACAGCTCAGCAAAATGAAAGCGGCAATGCATTTTAGTCTTGTCATGCAAATTATAGGTATTATGTACAAAAAAGACGGTTGACATAGTTGGCACACTCAGTCCACCTCTATTCAAATTATCTAGGAACTCAGATGACACCTCGTTACCATCATCATCAATGATCTCCTCCATACTAGTGCTATCACCGTATTTATGAACAAGGTGTCCGGCCAAATAAACAACTTTATGCTTAAGGATATCATCAGACCTCGAGAGTTCCTGAGTGTCTTGAGGAGTGATCTCGTCAATGAGTTCACTTCGCTCATCTGGATTTATGGAAGTAGTACAATTCTTGTCGCAATCAAGCACACGAGAACTAGATTCTGGCATAATGTCATGCTTAATGAGTGTCTGCAAATTTGCAATTTTAGCTGCAGCCATAATGTCAACTACGTCAATGTAGAAGTTTCCACATTTTTTTTGCCTGGCTTGGCCGAAATTTGTTTCCAAGGCTTCATCCGTGAATATAGCAGGAAGAAAGTAGTCAAAGTCTTTCTCTGCCAGAAGCAATTTGGCAGCATCCACACTATTACGTGTGGACACAGTGAAGGCTTCAGCAGTTTGCTGAGATAGCTTCAGCTTACAACCACCATCTCCTTGCCATGCGCAGGTAGATATAATTTGGCAGGCCTCCTCCAGCCTAGTGAAACTTGTACAGTCTGCTGTCCAAGGCTGTCTGGATTCGTCTCGCAGATGGATAACTGAAAAACGGTCTTTCGCATTCATCATCTTGAACCACTCACTCATTGTCTGGGTGAGAATGATGGTGCCTTCGCTGATGCCCAGTGAATCCTTGAAGGTCTTTAAGGCAGCGACAGTCTTGTCATTGAACACCTGACATACCAATGGTACGCTCTGGCATTGAAGGGGCTTGGGGAAAACAGCGGTGTGCGTCAGCTTGGTTAAGCGAATAGGAGTAGCTCGGTCGATCTCATAAAGCTTCCGAATATCACTCCAGTAAACTTTGTACTTATTGCCATCTAGGACAAATGAGAGTGTCTGGCCATCAACAGTAATCCAGTTGTTGCAAACATTTTTGAAGATGTGCATGTAGTCGTCCACTAAGAACATAGATTGCTCTTGAATCGATAGCACTTGACAACTTCCAGGTCCTCCAAGTTTTGAATAAACACTGCAGTTGGTATTGCAATTGTCACATATCAAAGAAATCACAGTACCGCCAGCACCAACTACAGCTGAGGCAGCTTCGATAAGGAGTTCCTTCAGCTGATCGGCAGTTATTTTTTTGCAGGGCAATACACGTAGAATAACGCGTGGACCACTAAAATGGCAGGTAACTTTAACAACCATAGCATGTGAAGCAAGCATTTCATGGTCACCTCCTGCTGCAGCATTTTGAGCGTATCCTAGAACATGCCCTCCAGAAAATCGCAATGTCTCGACCAGCATTACCTCGCCAAACATTAAATTTACCAAACGCTGCTGCGGCTTAAGCAGGTCGAACAAAGTTTTGAGGTTGGAGTCCTGCAGACTACTAGAAAGAATCTGTTTTACCTTTTTTGTTGATGGTAGAATAATTAAGCCGGTTTGACGAATCATTTTGTATGCACTGGGTGATATGTTGTGAAGCTGCATTGCGAAAACCATAGTATCGGTATCAAATCGGCGACCATCAGGAGGTTTGAACATAAGACGCAGCTGCTACAGAAGGAAGGTAAAATGAGCAAGCTCGTGTGCCTCAGTCATCTTGCAGAGCTGGCTTTTTACGTGCTGAAGAATTTCCTGGCTTGTGTACTCATGGGTGTTTACCTGGTCAGTTATGGATCTAATTTTGGACCATTTTAAGAGCAAGCTGTCCTTCTGCAAAGGACAAAGTTGTTTGGGCACCTCAATGCCATCTTTCTCAACTCTATTCAAGAATAGGAATCCAAAAGGTGAGCTGACTTGTTGGAAATGAAAGAATTGCTTGATAATTTGTCCAGTAGCGTCAGTTCTTGATACCTACAGGTTTTTCTGGTCATTTATGACATTAAAGCCAGGAAAATAGGAGCTGATTTTGGCGCAGGAGTGGTCGAAATCTTGGATCTTGTCTGCAGCCTCATCAGCTGCCTGCACCTTCTTAGCTCTTGATTCTGATGTAGAAGATGATGTTGGGCATGGGGCTGAGGTGACCTGCTTCAAAGCTGATTTCGGTACTCCAGAAAATATTGATGGGGGTCCTTTGGGTCGCTTGCCACCCTTAACTAACACCCATTCACAATTGAAATGTGTCACAAATATATATCTCCTTCAAGCGCCTCAAGCTTTCTTTCTCATTAGGCATTGCCAATATCCATCTCTCCCTCTCCTCAGGATCTTTTGGGAAGGATATGACCTTTACATAAGGCGTCCTATCATAGTTTCCTTTACAGCCAAAGCAGCTGCAACGACGTGGCATATTGTCACAAAAGCAGGAACCAAAACAAAGATTCTGTGAGATCACCAGCTGGACAGTTTCTGAAAGAGAAACAAACAAAACATACATTAGTTAACGATGATATAAATCAACAAGTAGGTGCAGTAGGTGCACAGGTTTCATACAAGATCATCATATCCGATAAAAAATGTAGATTCAATGTAGATTCTAATGTGTTTTTAATTTCTAAAATTGGAGCCTCTCAGGCACAAGTTAAAAACCCCGAGGTTGTGACGTTCCAGTCCTTCTTAAAAGGAGTCTATGATCTCCCCATAAGTTTAATGACCAGCCTGAAAGCTTGAACTTTGATAGTGACTCATTGGAACTGGTTAGCAAGCTTTGCTACTTGGGAGATACCATCTCTGCAGGTGATGGGGTCGAAGCCGCCACCTTCGCTTGAATTAGGTTCGGTCGGTACGTGTTTGGGGGTAAAGCCTTTACTATGGTCCTCCCTATTGGTTATACTAATTTGTCTGTGATTGAGATCTTATTTTCTCCTCCTTTTTCTTTACCCTTCTCTTCCAAAATTCGTGTATGATCATATTCACTTCCTCTCTGCTTTCGTCTTCTCCAAATAGCATTTCTTTTAATTTATTTTCTTCATATGGTTGTATGAAAAGATCACTTTTATTCCTGATGTATTGGTATAAAAGACAGAACATCACACAATGTTCTAGGTCCTCAATCTCCGCTTCACATCTTTGACACTTCACTTTTCCATTCACATACATCTTTATGTTATTTAGTGCCACAATAATTGCCATACATCTAAAGAAACGGAGCTAATAATGGTTTATTGTCATAACATTTGTCTTCTTATATTTCGTCTTAAGCTATATATTGCCACACTACTTTTGCTTTCTAATTCCATCTCCCAGTTCTTTGAATCCTATTCTCGCACTCTTTTCTATATTTTCGCTTCACTTAATTAATGGTTTTGTGTTACATTTATCTAACCCAAGCTCCCTTGCAGTTTTCCTTATTTCCTGCACCCATGTTTTTTCTTTAAAGTTACTATATATCTTGACAAACTCTCCCCACTAATGTTTGTTCCTTGTTAAAATATAGCTCACAAAAGTAAATTTATTATTTCTTGAACCTTGCTTCCATCGCAGTTGTTCCTATTTTTCTTCTTACAATATTTGTTTGGAGAATGTTTAGGGGCTTTAAGGATTAGTCTATAGACTTTATTCTCAACTCGTTGTAACATATTTAATTCAGTTTGGTTTAAATGTATTCCATCAGTTCCATGTAAAACGGATGGTAGTTCTACATTTTTTGCAATAGGGTTTCCCTATGAATATTCTAGTGCAATTATTTGCTAGAATGGATAGTCTCTGATTTGCTATGGCTCGTTAAAGTTCAGATAACTGCTGCCAATTTCATGCATAGGCATGTGGCGACCCCATCGCCCATCACTTTGTGGCGCAGATAGCCCCTGGAGGTTGGGATTGGGAATCCCACCTCCAGAATTGTTAGGAGAAGGCTGTAGGCACCAGCCGAACAGGGCGGTACTCCCGGGGAGTTCTAGGTGACTGATAGGGAGAGCTGGAACTCCTGTTTCACCACCTGGCCTCCCCAACTGATCCTTTATGTGCCTCATCAAAATTGAGGGCAACCCCAGCCTACCCTCCAAAACAACTTCTCCTCCTATCATTACATTTGATCACAAACACCTTACATACTATACTATCTTTTGTAAACAATCATGACACAATCACGACCTGCCTCGGAATCTCCAATGGTGGGGGGGGGGGGACCAGAAATGCCCCCATGAGATTGACCCCTGGTAACGACCTCCCTAAATGCCCTGGACCACTACCTTCTACTCTTACTCTACATTTCTGCAACATTCGTGGCCTTTCCTCTAACTTCCACTCTGTGGAACACCACCTCTCTTCTGTCAACCCTGATCTTCTCTTTCTCACCGAAACTCAGGTATCTGGGACTACTGACAGCAAACCTTTCTCTGTATCCTCCTACTATCTCTATCATCAGTTCCAAGCCAAAGGTGGATGTTGCGTATATGTGCGCAACAATCTCGCTTTCTCTCGTGTTCCCAACCTCGACTCTTCTGAATTCTCAACTCTCTGGCTAAAGCTGTCTTGTCACTCTCAAACTTAATATTTCGGCGCTGTTTATCTCTCTCCTTTCGCAGAAATCTCCATCCTAGGAGATTTTAATGTTCACCATCACCAATGGCTCTCTTCTGTTTCCACTGACCAACCTGGTGAACAAGCCTACATCTTTTTTATCCTAAATGACCTAGAGCAGCTAGTCCAGCAACCCACCCATATCCCGGATGACTTCGGAGATCGGCCCAACATTCTCGACTTATTTCTAACCTCTAACCCTTCTGCTTATACTATAAATCTGTTCTCCCCTTTGGGCTCCTCCGACCATAAACTAATATCTGTCACCTGTCCTATCTCTCCAGTACGGCCACCCGGTCCTCTCAACTAGCGGCGCTTGTGGCACTTTGGCGCTGCCGACTGGGAGGCTCTTCAGCAGTATTTCTTTGATTTCCCATGGAATTACTTTTGCTTCCGTGGCCGGGGACCCTCAGAGAGTGCTGAACGCATTACCTAGGTAATCCTCTCGGGCATGGAAGCATACATTCCATTTTCTTTCTCCCAGTCTAATGCAAACAAATCTTGGTTTACTCATGCTTGTTCTACTGCTGTCCGCAACAAGGAGGAGGCATTCAAACGGTACCAACGCCTTAAAACTCAAGAATCTCATTCTTCCTATGTTTCTGCCCGGAATCAAGCCAAATGTGTTCTTCGACTTGCCAAGCACTCTTTCATAAATAATAAATGCACTCAACTATCCAGCTCTAGGTCTTCCCAAGCTTTCTGGCATCTAGCCAAAAACCTCTCCAACAATTTTTCTTCGTCGTCTTTCCCTCCCTTTTTCCACTCTAATGGCATAACCATCACTTCTTCCTCTGACAGAGCTGAACTCTTCTCTCAAACTTTTGCTAGAAACTCCACCTTGGATGATTCCAGTGCTATTCCTCCCTCTCCACTCCCCTCTCCCGTACTTATGCCTAATATCCTAATCACTTCTAATGATGTACTTTGTACCCTCTCTGGGCTTAATGATAAGAAGGCGTACGGTCCGGACGGCGTTCCTCCTGTTGTACTTGCCAAGCACTCTTTCGTCAATAGTAAATGCACTGAACTATCCAACTCTAGCTCTTCCAAAGCTTTCTGGCATCTAGCCAAAAACCTCTCCAACAATTTTTCTTCCTCATCTTTCCCTCCCCTTTTTCACTCTGATGGCACAACCATCACTTCTTCCTCTGACAAAGCTGAACTCTTCGCTCAAACTAATCTCTTCTAAAGATGTACTTTCTACCCTCTCTGGGCTTAATACTAAGGATGCGTACTGTCCGGACGGTGTTCCTCCTGTTATACTAAAAAACTGTGCTTCCGTGCTGACTCCCTGCCTAGGCAAACTCTTTCGTCTCTGTCTCTCCTCTAACGTCTTCCCTTCATGCTGGAAGTTTGCTCTCATTCAATCTGTCCCAAAGAAGGGTGACCGCTCTCAACCCTCCAACAACCGTCCAATACCTCTCATCTCTTGTATCTCTAAAGTTTTTGAAACTATTCTTGCTTCCAAATTTCTTAAGCATTTCTCTTCCCATAATCTACTCTCAGATCGCCAGTATGGCTTCCTCAAGGGTCGCTCTACTGGTGATCTTCTTTCATATCTTACTAACTCTTGGTCATCCAACTTTCGTGACTTCGGTGAGACCTATTCTATTGCACTAGACATATCGAAGGCCTTCAATAGAGTCTGGCACAAATCTTTAATTTCTTAACTACCCTCCTTCGGTTTCTATCCCTCCATCTGTACCTTTGTCACTAATTTCCTTTCCAGCCATTCCATAGCTGCGGTTGTGGATGGCCATCGCTCATTTCCTCATCCGATCAACTCCGGTGTTCCTCAGGGCTCTTTCCTATATCCTATTCTCTTTCTAATTTTCATAAATGATCTGTTCAACTGAACCTCCAGTCCCATCCATTCATACGCAAACGACTCTACCTTACACTACTCAATTAGTTTTCCAGAATGCCCCAGCCAGTAATCCCTCAAAGACAAACGTAATGAAGCCATAGAACACTTAACTTCTGATCTAACTACTATTTCCAATTAGGGCAGAAAAATCTTTGTTGCCTTTAATGCTTCTAAAACCCAATTTCTCCATCTATCTACCCGTCCGGAACTCCCAGCAGACTATCCCTTATTCTTCAACAATACAAAAATCAATGCTTCATCTTCTCTCAATATTCTTGGTGTCTCTTTTTCTTCTGCTCTCACTTGGAAGGACCATATTACCAGTCTTGCTAAGGCAGCCTCCCAGAAGCTGGGTGTGCTCAAACGCCTCAAGGGGTTCTTTACCCCTGCACAGCTTCTTGCTCTGTACAGGGGCACGGTGCGTCCTTGTATTGAGTATTCTTCACATGTGTGGGGAGGATCCTCTCACACCGCACTGCTAGACAAAGTGGAAAGGAAGGCTATTCTTATTATTATCTCTCGTCCACTCACCAACTCTCTGCAATCTCTCTTTCTCCGCCGCAATGTTGCATCTCTCTCACTATTCTATCACTACTATAATAATCAGTGTTCCACAGAGCTCTCCCAGTGTATACCACCTCCTCTACGTAGGGCACATCATACCCGTCTTGAAACACAATCCCACCCCTACTCTGTGCAACTCTCCAACCCATGAGTGAAACGTTACTCTCAGACTTTCTTCTATTCAACAGCTGAGCTCTGGAACTCTCTTCCAGAATCAGTCTTTCCCTCTTCCTATGAGTTAAATTGGTTCAAACTCAGTGTGTCCAGGCATTTTGGCTCGAACCTCCATTGATTTTGGCCCTGTCACTAATTTAACTTAGGGTGAGGCACTCGCTACAGGCAGTTCTGCCTTTTACCTCCCTCACTCACCTAGAAAAAAAAAATCCATGAAGGGATAGGTATATGCTTCATGTATTAGAATTGCAATAACTTATGCTTCAGGAACTTGGCCTGTCAAAGCGGGCGATATCAACATAATGTGTTGTTCTCGGATTTAAAAACCTGACAAATCAGCAACTCTGGACAGGCTTCAGGGAACGCTGTCATTAGGACGTGAGACTTAAACCGCACCACCAATGGAACACTCGATCTTTATATGTATGTATTTATGTATACATGTATTATTGCCTTCACATCGAAGTAATCTAACAACAGGTGAGATAAATAGTCGCCCTCAGACTGAAAGAGTTGGTCATATAAAATCCTATGTTCCACAAAAGCCCGAATCGAAAGTATTTCATAGTTACTCACTGGAAACTAATAAGCTTTTATCACCAAATTCAATTAAAGAGCTGGATTGTTGACTGGCTGGCAGTATTTGGTCTCGCCAGGGACTATTGTAAATGTTAAATTACCATCACCCTTCTTTCGCATCAATAATTTAGCGATCTTACGACGTTCTGTTACATTATGTTTTTGTATTATATATCGTTTCGTTTCGCCATATTAAGGCGCCAATTGTTTTTCCTGGCGAGCGATAGCAAGCCTGCAAGTTAGGAGAAACCGTTCTTAGGCCGGTCAATTTTTTGACCTAAACATGTACACATTTAGGTTGAAGAAGTGTTTTTGTTTGTATTTTTGTATTTAATTATATATATTTTACTGAAATGGGGTTTAGGGAGGCGGGTTAGTTTTAGCTTTACTGAGTCTAAAGGGCAAACTAAAAAATATGCTCGAACATTGCAAAAAAGTGTAGTGTTGACTGGCCGGTTTGCATCATTAGATTAGTTATTATAACACGCTTCACCTTATAAACCCTTATGTACTAGCGACGTCTGTTATATTATATTATATCCATATTTAGGCGATTTTATTAAGCTTAAGAACGATCTGTTGTAGTTAAGAGGGTTGCATGGGCTAGTTCGAAGCCTTATAATTGCTAGTGATCCTTCCTAAGCTGAATATAATTGATAAATAGTAGCCATAATAAAATTAAAAGGATGTTAACGGTACAGAAAGGGTTAATAAGGGTATTAGTAGACGCGTCACCCAATTCATGTGGCAGGAACGTAAAGAGCGGGGGGTTTTCTCTCACCAAAACCCCTTGACAACGAACGCCTTTCCTGAGATAAACAGCATAGTCTGGTGTGGGAAAGGATACCAGACATTAACAAGGTATCACTGGGTTGAAGAACTTATTTAAGGACTCATCACACTTAATTTATTTTCCTTTTAAAATAATGTCCTTAAACTTGGTGAATGTAGGCCGGTTTCTCCTATACTGCAAGTTCGCTATCGCTTTCCCTAAACCTATCGAAATCGAAGCGGGTTAATATCCCCCCAACCCCCCCCCTCAAGGTTGATCTAGTCTAGGCCATGACGGGCTGGAGAATACCTGGGATTCAGATGACTTGCAAACACTACTCTATACAAATTGTACAAATTGAAAGTTCTGAGGAAAACTATTTTAAACATCTATTTATTGACCTATTCCATTCAATGAGACGTATTGCATTTAATGTCAGGTTCGAAGAATAGATAGAACTAGAAATAAGGCTCTATACTAGGTGTGTGGAGTAAAGAATTATGTTGAAGAAAATGTAGAAGGTTGTTCTCCGGTGGTATGACCACATGCCTCAAATTATTGAAGAAAGAGTATTCAAGTATTTATGACAGTGAACTTCAAGGTAGGAGAATTTGAGGGAACCTGAGGAGTTTGTGTGCAGGTATGTCCAGGTGTGAAAATGGAATGAATATATTGAAACAATTAAGGAGTGATAACATTAATGGAGGAACATTGCAAGGGAGAATAAATACGAGTGTCAGGCATGGTTTTACTTTTCAAATCTGACAGCTTTGCTGTGTAGATTATAATATATAGTATGTGATGAGAAACCAGTGATTTCAGGGGCTGATGGGTGGTGATTGGTAGTTAAAGCGGCTGCCACAAGGGAACTATTCCGCCCCACCAACTGAATGATAACCAATATATTGGTGAGGTTGTGTTGCCCCGACGTCAGAACAAACAATCAACTATCTTCGGTTGTCATGAATAGCAGTTGGCTAAATGTTTTTATCTATGTTTATCACGTTCTTGGCATATCGAATTAATAATATTAATAATAACTGACAATTAAATCATGTAATAAATAAACCAAATACTGTTCACTACTTGTGGTTAACCTATTACTTTATTTATTACATTATACATAAGAACATAAGAAAAATGGAAATCTGCAGAAGGCCTATTGGCCCATACGAGGCAGACTCCTTCCTCCCTACATCCCTATACCAGGTATTGAATGTAGTAAACATGTATCTAAATTATAATAACACTGATTTGATTTGATTATTAGTTTCGTGCAACCTCCCCATGTTTAAACGATTTGTGTACATCAAAATATAGTTATTTGTTATATATAACAGATTACCAGTTTAAGTGCAGTTTTCATAAAATATAAGGGTTTGCTTATTATCAAATACATTTTACAAATCAACTTAATTTTGTAAATTCAGTAATACATGCAAACTATGTTTTATTATGCGGACATGCTATTATATAATTCAGTATTGCAGGCAATATATTGCATATTTATAAGCAGCCCTAATGCTTATTCCTACTGGAATTTAATATTATTTTGTATTATGATGTATTACTACACTGGCGAAGCGCTCACAGTTCATACTAAGGGCACAACACTCACTCAAACTTGTGCTTCTTGATGCCTCAGTCAAACTTGCCAGTCTCCAATATACTTATCCACTAACACGGCGAGGTGCTCCAATTTAATGTTAAGAGCAGAACACTCAGCCATAATTGTGTTCAGGAATAAACCACACTCGTTCTCCTACACCTGCAAACTCCAGAACATCTGTTTAGGGGCTGTTGAGGAGCCTGTATGTAAATACTCAGGCAAAGTGACTCACTTACCAAACTCGCCACGGGCATAGAAACTGACGAACAGCAAAACGACGTATACTGTATATACCGGTATATGCCCCTGCAACCTGTCTTGGGCGAAAAACAGATATTCAGGGAGCCAACTCAGCACATCTGAGAAGTCAACAACCCGTACAATCCTTGTGCCCGAGACCCCAGGGAAACATTTAATTAACTAGACAAAAGGTATTTTGAATGAGATTGTTCCTGTCTTTCAGGATTCTTTTAAAGTGAAGTCGCGCAACATACACACAATCCCTTGTCTCACTGGTCAGTAATATATATTTATAGCTTTCGTTATCTACTATATATATGTTTATATATATGTTTATGATTATGCAATATATATATATACATATGTGTATATACAATTATACATATATATATATATATATATATATATATATATATATATATATATATATATATATATTTATACAGTATATACATTTTTTTTTTTTTTTTTTTTTTTTTCTATATTCCAACTTACTCCCTCTCGGGCATAGGCTGAGAGCCTTAACATTCACCGCTTTACAATGAACAGTTTAGCCCGTGAGGTCTTGTTCCAGTCTAGGGAGTGAGACATGTGAAGCACGTAGAGTACAACGAGCACCTGCCATCTTGCCTTCACATGAGGCACGATGCTCACTCATGGCCCGAAACGACCCCATCTCTGAAGCCATCTCGTTCCCGTGCTTCACTGACTCACCCCCTACACTCGGACTCTCACACTTACACACACACAACGCCACCTGTTGAGCAGATAACTCACCAGGCATTGCACCCCTATAGCATATTTTGAATATGGGAATATTCATACACTGCTATTTAATCAGGGAACAATGAGGGTATTTTATTGACGTTTCGGTGGGCTTGTGGTAATGCACTGATACTAGGTACAGCACAAATTCCATCCAATATATATCTCTAACATACATCGGATTTGAACCGGGATACCCTTTGGATTATTACCAGTGGCAAGACCACTCCACCACACCTCCCCTAGTATATATATATATATATATATATATATATATATATATATATATATGCAGTATATATCTATATATACAGTATATATATATATATTTTTTTTTTTTATTACCCAGGTTCTACTTTACTCTGGTGTTCACACAATTAATTCTGTGTTGCGTGTAACTCAGTCGTTCAGTATACACTGCATATACTGTATATGCCACGCTACCTAGTCATGATCGATATTTTGATGTATATAATTAATCAACTCTGCGTAAGCAGAGTGGTATCGCTCCCCGTATAGTGGTACACAGGGGCGTCATTTGGGGGAGGGGGAGGGGGGGGGGGCAGTGAGGGGCGCTCGCCCCCCCCCCCCCCCAAGCTTTCTAAGGGGCCTCAAAATCAACTACAGTTAGTAATACTAAAAACAAATATGGGAAAAAATGCGAAATTACAAATAAATATATATATATTTACCCTCAATATGTTCAGAGTTAAATATATCTTGTGTGTGTGTGTGTGTGACCTTGAGTTCAGCAAGGATATCATCATGATAACGACATATTGTAGGCCTATATCACAGCTGACCGCGGCCCGCGCCACCGCACGTGTTGACTGTTGAGTAATTTCAAATTTGAGTGTTTAGTATATTCAGGGCGGTGGAGTTGAGCAGTAGGGCTGCAACACAGGGCGGTGGAGTTGAGCAGTAGGGCTGCAACACAGGGCGGTGGAGTTGAGCAGTAGGGCTGCAACACAGGGCGGTGGAGTTGAGCAGTAGGGCTGCAACATATCTCGTCCCTCCAGGCCCAACCGCAGACAGACTGACCCCAGTATTCCAGTAAGTGTTTTATCGATGAAAATACATTTTGATAGTGCTGTTAATGATAGCAGTGAATAAGTGCTTCTTTTTCGTATCATCGCATGTGTGTTTTGTGGAATGCAATAGGTCATATGACTAGATATTTTGGAAAAACGTTTGAGTTTAAAAGTAGAAACATGAGCAGTTGTGGGGTTCATTATGAACCATATAATTATTATTATTTCCCTCTAATTATAAATATTCGTAGAAAACCAATATTAGGCGTATTAACTTTGTTATTGCATTCTCGTTCTCATATAATGAGCTATGAGCCACGTAGATCTCAAATTCATAGCTATAAATAAACCTCAGATGTTGACACATATAATATAGGCTAGGCTAAACTGGGTAATGTTTGCATTTGTTTCACATTACACAATAACTATTGGTGATAGAAAAATGCTGATTGCACCATTGGAACAACCGTGAACAAAACTATATTTCATAATCATTGAGTAATTAACATGGTCATGACGTGATGAAGTCCGAACAAAAATGAAAACGTTTATTCGGGATCAATTTCAACTACCGTATATTCTCTATTTTTGTTAATTTCTTAACACTGGTTGATAACTTTGGAAAGCCAATATCACGAAGGTATCCCCTGATGCAGTAGTTTATTAATTTTTCAAAGCAGTAAACAAAATTAGTTTAGTTTTTAATTTCCTCAAATTTATTTTTGTGAAAATATTCTACCATTCTTAATGATTCTTATTTAAGGATCTTCCTACCTAATTTCAATAACCACCCTTATATTCCTACTTCCTCTTTTTCTTAGCTCAGTGCTTCCTTTATCACATTACATTACCCAGTTCATGGTAGCAAAGGGGCTAATAAGCTTTCCATTTTTTTATTAGATAACAGGATAACTTTTTAATCTCCTTTATATAATCATTATATTTTCATTATGATATATAATTATGAAGTTTGAGCGAGGTTTGGCATCCTCTACCCAACATTTTCCGTTTCTGTCTGTCTGTTTCACTGTCCAGACACCAGTCCTACTTTTCCTCCTGGGGGTGGGTGGCTAGGAATCCTCCTCCTCTTGTAAAATTCACCTACTAGCCGAGACAGAGAAAAGGGCGAGGGAATGCGAAAGTGGTCCTGGACCCCTGGTCATGATGTGCTTAGATATATGAAAATAATTCTCAAGACAAATGTCAAGCACAGAAATTAAGCAAATGTAACAACTATTACTGCTACTATAAATATAGCAAATGTAACAACTATTACTGCTACTATAAATACAGCAAATGTAACAACTATTACTGCTACTATAAATACAGCAAATGTAACAACTATTACTGCTACTATAAATACAGCAAATGTAACAACTATTACTGCTACTATAAATACAGCAAATGTAACAACTATTACTGCTACTATAAATACAGCAAATGTAACAACTATTACTGCTACTATAAATACAGCAAATGTAACAACTATTACTGCTACTATAAATACAGCAAATGTAACAACTATTACTGCTACTATAAATACAGCAAATGTAACAACTATTACTGCTACTATAAATACAGCAAATGTAACAACTATTACTGCTACTATAAATACAGCAAATGTAACAACTATTACTGCTATAAATACAGCAAATGTAACAACTATTACTGCTACTATAAATACAGCAAATGTAACAACTATTACTGCTACTATAAATACAGCAAATGTAACAACTATTACTGCTACTATAAATACAGCAAATGTAACAACTATTACTGCTACTATAAATACAGCAAATGTAACAACTATTACTGCTACTATAAATACAGCAAATGTAACAACTATTACTGCTACTATAAATACAGCAAATGTAACAACTATTACTGCTACTATAAATACTTGTAAAGTAATTGTGTAAAACGAGTATTATTTATGCCTTCCAAAACTTATCATTTAAATTAAAGCTATGCCAATTGGAATATCCATTAATGTGTGTGTGTGTGTGTCAGTTATCTCATTCCTAGAGTGCCTTTCAAAGATATGTCAAATCGTATAATGTTAGCCATAATATACAGTCCTCATAATTAAAAAACTTTACCCATTCAGTACCAGTGACGTCCTTTCTATTTTGGCTACTATTAATCAACTCTGCACAAGCAGAGTGGTATCGCTCCCTGTATAGTGGTACATGGTGGCCGAAATGGCTGTCTGTCTGTCTGTCTGTCCGATAACTCCTAGACCGTTGGACTGATTTTCACCAAACTTCACACGAACATTTGGTGCATGAATGTGACGGTAATTAAAAAAATATGTTATTAATGTGTGCAATAGTTATGATTTTAGGTCCAAAATATGGTTTTGCTCCCCCCCCCCCCATCCCTCAACCAGCCCCCCCCCCCCCCCCCCCCCTCCTCTCAGGACCCCCACCCCCCATCCTGTACCTATTCCCAAGCAGGGATGATGGCGTTCTTAGTGTGCGAGACCCGAAGGGGCTCACACACTAAGAACGCATTCAGTCTGGGAGCGAAAACATCTCTCTATGCATTTGCTAGGTTAAGTTAGTTTAGTTGACATTAGAAGTGATGGTAGTAATATTTGGATTTATGGTGATAGTAGTGATAATGGTGATAATTGTAGTGATGATGGTTGTAGTTGTATTGATGATGATGACAGTAGTGATGATGATGACAGTAGTAGATATGATGGTCATAATAGTAGTGATGATGGTGACAAGTAATGATGATAGTGGTAGTGATAATAATGACAGTAGTGTTGATGGTCGTGACGATGGTGTGAGTATTAGTGATGATGGTGAGTAGTAGTGAGGATGGTGAAATTTGTAGTGATGATGACGATAGGTGTGGTGATGAAGTTCATAGTAATGGTGATGATGGCAGTAGTAGTGATGTTGGTGACAGTAGAATAAATTATGGTAATATTTGTGACAGTAGTAGTGATGATGTTAACAGTAGTAATGATGATTGTAAGATGGTGGTGATGATATTAGTAATGATGGTTGATAGTTGTAGTATCAATGATGATAGTAGTGATTAATATGCTAGTGACAATGGACAGTGATGATAGTGAGAGTAGTAGTGATAATTGTAATTGTAGTAGTGATGATGATCATAGTAATGGTGATGATGACAGTACTCGTGATGATTGTGGCAGTTGTAGTGATGATGGCAGTAGTAGTGATTATGTTGATTGTGATTGATGATGGTATTAATAGTGATGATGGTAACCCATCGCAGAGTTGGGTATGCCGTTTTGATTTTGGGCAAAACGGCACGTCTACATTATTTGACATTAGAAGTGATGGTAGCAATAGTGGGGATGATGTTGATAGTAGTGATGATGGTTGTAGATTTAGTGATAATGATAACAGTAGTGATGATGATAACAGTTGTGAGAGTAGTAGGGATGATTGTAAGATGATGGTGTTGATAGTAATGGTGATGATGACAGTAGTATTGATGATGGTGACAATTGCAGTGATGATAGTAGTAGTGATGATGGTGGTAATATTTGTGATGATGGTAGTAGTAGTGATGATGGTGACAATTGTAGTGATGATGATAGTAGTAGTGATGATGGTGGTAATATTAGTGATGATGGTAACCCTTCTCAGAGTTGGGTATGCCGTTTTGATTTTGGGCAAAGCGGCACGCCTACTTTATTGTTTAGTCACACTATTTTTTGTCTATATGCATGACGGGGATAAAGCTGCCTATAACAAGTGTCCTTCCCACACCCATGAAGGTTGAAAGAGTGACAGAAACGCAAAATCAAGGTACAGTACGTTAGAGGTAGTTTAGGTGTGTTGGAAAGAAATGTGGCGTGCTTGTCAAGTGTAGTGAAATGAACAGGAGGAGGAGGTGTTTATGAGAGTTAGCTGGATCACTCTCTATTTATGTGAGGCACAAATAGTAACAGTGGGGAAAGCCAGGGAAATGAAACAGGGGTTCCAGTAACTCATCATTATGGCTCTGTTGCATCCCCTGGGTACTGCCCTGCTCGACTGGTGCCTATATTACTCAAATGTTTGTAACCTAGCATTATAAGCCAGTATCATGCGAAAACTTTTATAGTCAACATTCGATGATCACAAAATTTCTGGAATATTTGTCACCGGTATATGAAACTAGACTGCTGATAGTTGAATTTACGTAACCGAAATATCTAAAATGTTGACCTCATAAGCTGCCAATTCAGTGTTGAGGATAAATGTTGAGGAGCGCTCGTGTGATACCGGCTTTAGCTTTACCTTTACATACATTATATTCACCTGTTTGTAAACCAGTATTTGTTCACTTACTATATACTGTATACCTTATATACCGAAGTTCACTTACTATATACTGTATACCTTATATACCGAAGTTGCTGGTAACGTATTAGCATTACAAGACAGTAACTTACAACTATCGATATCCTTATCAACTCTGCGTAAGCAGAGTTTGGTATCGCCCCCCCCGTATAGTGGGTACCACTCGTCGGCGTTGTCGTTGTCCGTCTGTCTCGGAACTCCTCCTAGACCGTTGGACGGATTTTCACCAAATTTCACACGAACATTTGTTGCGTGAATGCGAATGTCAGTCAAAAAATATTTTTTGAATTTATGCAATAGTTATGATTTTAGGTCCAAAATATTGTTTTACCCCCCCCCCCCCCCCCCCCAGCAATGATGGCATTCTTAGTGTGTGAGCCCCTTCGGGGCTCACACACTAAGAACGCATTCGTTCTGGGGGCGAAAACATCTCGCTACGCATTTGCTAGGTTAAGTTAGTTTAGTTGGCATTAGAATTAGTAATAGTGGGATTGATGGTGAATGGTGATAGTAGTGATGATGGTGATAATAGTAGTGATGATGGTTGTAGTTGTATTGATGATGTTGACAGTAGTGATGATGATGACAGTAGTAGACATGATGGTGACAGTAGTAGATATGATGGTGACAGTACTAGTAGTAGTGATGATGGTGACAAGTAATGATAGTTGTAGTGATAATAATGACAGTAGTGATGATGGAAGTGACGATGGTGTGAGTATTAGTGATTATGGTGAGTAGTAGTGATGATGGTGAAAGTTGTAGTGATGATGACAATAGTTGTAATGATAAAGATCATAGTAATGGTGATGATGGCAGTAGTAGTGATGATGGTGACAGTAGGATACATGATGGTAATACTTGTGACAGTAGTAATGATGATGGTTATAGTAGTAGTGATTATGTTAAGAGTAGTAATGATGAGTAAGATGGTGGTGATGATAATAGTAATGCTGGTTGATAGTTGTAGTATCAATGCTAGTAGTAATTAAGATGGTAGTGACAATGGTGACAGTAGTAGTGATGATGGTGAGAGTAGTAGTGATGATTGTAATTGTACTAGTGATGATGATCATAGTAATGGTGATGATGACAGTGGTCGTGATGATTGTGGCGGTTGTAGTTATGAAGGAAGTAGTAGTGATGATGGTATTAATAGTGATGATGGTAACCCATCGCAGAGTTGGGTATGCCGTTTTGATTTTGGGCAAAATGGCACGTCTACTTTATGATAGTTGTAGTGATAATGATGACAGTAGTGATGATGGTAGCGACGATGGTGTGAGTATTAGTGATGATGGTGAGTAGTAGTGATGATGGTGAAAGTTGTAGTGATGATGACCATAGTTGTGATGATGAAGATCATAGTAATGGTGATGATAGCAGTAGTAGTGATGATGGTGATAGGATATATGATGGTAATACTTGTGACAGTAGTAATGATGATGGTTATAGTAGTAGTGATGATGTTAACAGTAGTAATGATGATTGTAAGATGGTGGTGATGATAGTTGTAATGATGGTTGATAGTTGTAGTATCAATAATGATAGTAGTGACAATGGTGAAAGTAGTAGTAATGATTGTAATTGTAGTAGTGATGATGAAAGTAGTCGTGATGAATGTGGCAGTTGTAGTGATGATGGCAGTAGTAGTGATGATTGTTATTGATGATGGTATTAGTAGTGATGATGGTAACCTATCGCAGAGTTGGGTATGCCGTTTTGATTTTGGGCAAAACGGCACGTCTACTTTATTACCATATTTTACCGGTAGTTTACGACAATGAAATCATAAATATATAGTAGTTATTAAAAATATGACCGTTGAAACTAGGAATCTATAATGTGGATAATACTACTGCAAGTTCTGTGCCCGTAAGCACAGCGAATCATTTGACAACGTAACTTGACTCTGCCATATCTCTTCTCTCTGTTATGAATTACTAATACTCCCCATATTTTAGAATCGCTTACTGATTTACTGGCCGATTGATGCATATTAGCCAAATTAATACTATTAATTTAATTCGATGTTGAAATTAAATATGAGGCGGTAGCTTCAATATAAAAGTTATCAACAGATCGAAAAAGAATAGCTAGACTAATTTCGTGTTTTACTGCGAAGCTTGCAGGGTCGTTTCATTTCTCTCCGCTAGATAATTAATTGCCATAGTTTTATCCCTTTCCTGCGATAAGTCCTAAGCTCAACATTTTGTTTTTTTTTAATTAGGATGGAAGGCGAGCGGTTGATTGAATGTAAATACAATGATCTAGTTAATTACGTATTTTTTAAATGCATATTACCCTCATTATTGGCAGACCACATATTGCTCATTATCATGAAATGTAATCAATATAACCTCTTACCGCACGATAACATTATTTTTTCCAAGAACTACCAGTTCATTTTCATATATTAATGAGGATTAATTTCCGTTGCAATTTAGGAATTTCCATTCAGCTTCATAAGTGCCACTCGTAGATAAAGAGTTAAGTCAATTGGACAGAGTAGCAGCCAGCATCATTCAGCTTCATAAGGGCCACTCGTATATAAAGAGTTAAGTCAATTGGACAGAGTAGCAGCCAGCATCATTCAGCTTCATAAGTACCACTCGTAGATAAAGAGTTGTTGTTGTTGTTGTTCCCCAAGCTGCCTAGCCGAACAGCCCCGAGTCCCTGAGGAAGGCCATGGCCACGATCGGGCTTTCCCATAGAGCTCTCATTGAGTGTAGATTGTGTTGTTGGCGTAAGTGGTTGTGTGAAATGCAGTCTTCTATGATGTGTTTAATGGTATGGGGTGCTGTGTTACATCCCGGGCAGGCGTCGACAACGGAGTCATCCAGTCTCTTCTGATAGCTCAGGAGAGCTGGATGGTGTCCGCATCTCAGCCTGGCCAGGTGGACTCCGTCCTCGCGAGGAAAGGTTCGGAAGGATGGATTTCGGGAGGTCGTGCATGCAGCTGCGTGTTGTCTGTGAGTGAGTGGATGGATCGGCGAGAGATATGAGTATGGATGTGCTTCTGGAAGTTGGTTCGGGGTGGGCAGGGAGAGAGAGAGGACAATAATTGAGTGTGATACCGTGTGCTGGGTGTTGTTTTGATATTTCTTGGTGTCTGTGGGTGTGTTGCCATGTAGTTTAGTGGGTGGTCTTGGTTCGTGGAGGCTGCTGCCAGGAATTGAGTGCCTCTCATGTCCAGATGGTCTTTGACTTTGAGGATTTCGGTTTCTTGATGTAGGTGATCTGTGGGTGCAGTAGCTGTGCAGCCTGTAATGATCTTCAGGGCTTTGTTTTGAATAGTCTGTAAGGTCTTATGATGTGTTTCAGCTAGGTTAGAAGCCCAGGCTGGGCTTGCGTATTCCATCACTGATCTTATGTATTGTTTATATAAGGTGGTGGTAGTTTCTTGGTTATGTCCAAATTTTGTGTGAGCAAGTGACCTGAGGGCGTTAAGTCTGGGTGTCAGTTTCTTTTTAATGTTTGTAGTGTGCTGTTTGAATGTCATATGAGTATCATATGTTACTCCTAGGATTTTGGGTGTGTGTGTATGTGTTAGGGGTGTGTTGTTTATGGTGAGTTGAGGGATGTATTCGTGTTCTCCTGTCCAGTTTGTGAGCAGGGTTGCGGTGGATTTGGCTGGGGCTAGATTAAGTCTGTTTGTAGTGCACCAGCCATGTACTGTGTTGAGATAGGGTTGAAGGAGATCTGTTGCTTTTTTTGGGTCATGGTGTGTGCATGTGAGTGTTATGTCATCTGCATAGGAGGCTAAGTTTATTTGGGGCGTATTGGGTGTAGGTATATCGTGCATGTACAGATTGAAGAGTGCGGGCGATAGGACGGATCCTTGTGGGACTCCGTTTGGAAAGTTTCTGATTTTAGATGACTGACCGGCAAAAGATACGTGTGCACATCTGCCTGCTAGGAAGTTGGCCAGCCACCTTTTTGTGTTGTTGTGCATGTTTGTGTGTTGTAGATTTTGTTTGTTAGGTTGTGGCGGGGGATGGCATCGAAGGCTTTACTAATGTCGAGTGTGGCTAATAGTGATCTGTGTGGTGGTCTAGCTGAGTTGATGCCGTCAAAAGCTCTTTGTGTAAGGTCTGTGAGAAGAATGTTTGTGGAGTGCAGTGGCCTATAGCCATGTTGTGTTGGAGCTAGGGGTAGGTCAGGTGTAATTAGTTGTAATACTAGGCGTTCCATGACTTTGGAGGGGGAACAAAGGAGTGTGATGGGGCGGTGCGAGGAGGGTAGCGTGGGGTCTTTGTTGGGTTTGGGGAATGTGATGATGATACCATGCTTCTAAATGTCTGGTATTGTGTTGTGTGAATAGCTGTAGTTTGATATGTTAGTGAGTGCTTGTATGCCTTGTGGTCCCAGGTGTCTGAGGTGTATGTTGCTTATGTTGTCTAGGCCACAGGCGGGTGAGTGCTTGAGATTGTTGATGATGTGCTTTGTCTGGTGATTGGTGAAGGGTGTATAGTCAGGGTCTGTGGGGAATTGTCTCTTACGTCGGTCGTCTTTGTGAAAGGTTTAGGTGGCTGACATGTGAGAAGTGATTGATGAGAGTGTTTGCTTGTTGTTTACATGAAGGAGTAGAGTCTGTTGTTGTGATTGCAGCATGTGATTGTGTTGTGTTGCTGTTGGAAAGTGTGATGCTGTTTAGTGTTTTGTAGAGTTTTTTGGGGTTTGTTTTGTGATCAAGTGTGTGTAGGAAGTTATTCCAATTTAGTTTTTGTTGTTCTTGTATTTTGTTGTTAGTTTGGGTGTTGAGTGCTTGAATTTGTTGTGTGATGTCTTGTGTGTGGGGTGCTGGGGAGTGTTTCAGTATATCGCGTTGTCTGATGAGGTTTTGAATTTCTGGTGTGAAGTTGGGGTTGTGTCTTTTTCTGTTACCTCTTGGAATGTGTTTCTTGTCAGCGTTTTGGATAGTTTTATTGAGTATGTGTACAGCATTGTTGATGTTAGTGATGAGTGTACTGTTTAGAGTTGTGAAGTGTTGTTCTGTCTCATTTGTGAATGCTAAATTTGATAAAGAGTTAAGTCAATTGGACAGAGTAGCAGCCAGCATCATTCAGCTTCATAAGGGCCACTCGTAGATAAAGAGTTAAGCAAATTGGGCAGAGTAACAGCCAGCATCATTCAGCTTCATAAGTGCCACTCGTAGATAAAGAGTTAAGTCAATTAGACAGAGTAGCAGCCAGCATCATTCAGCTTCATAACGGCCACTCGTAGATAAAGAGTTAAGTCAATTGGACAGAGTAGCAGCCAGCATCATTCAGCTTCATAAGTGCCACTCGTAGATAAAGAGTTAAGTCAATTAGACAGAGTAGCAGCCAGCATCATTCAGCTTCATAAGGGCCACTCGTAGATAAAGAGTTAAGTCAATTAGACAGAGTAGCAGCCAGCATCATTCAGCTTCATAAGGGCCACTCGTAGATCAAGAGTTAAGTCAATTGGACAGAGTAGCAGCCAGCATCATTCAGCTTCATAAGGGCCACTCGTAGATAAAGAGTTAATTCAATTGGACAGAGTAGCAGCCAGCATCATTCAGCTTCATAATGAAGCTGAATGATGCTGGCTGCTACTCTGTCCAATTGACTTAACTCTTATATACGAGTGGCCCTTAGTGCCACTCGTAGATAAAGAGTTAAGTCAATTAGACAGAGTAGCAGCCAGCATCATTCAGTTTCATAAGGGCCACTCGTAGATAAAGAGTTAAGTCAATTGGACAGAGTAGCAGCCAGCATCATTCAATCAGACGGTGCTTGACTAATTTTTGTATTCTGCTTGGAGGCAAGTGAAGGCAAAGATCCATTTCAATATTGAGATTAGACTACCGTTCCCAATGACTACATAAGGGGGTCTTAAAACCATAAGAAAACGAATACGTTAAAGGTTGTGATAATCATGAGATTTCGTAAATAATATATAGCAGAAGTACTGATAACCAATTTAGCTTAAGCAATAGGCATACTTATTGATTAATACAATTATTCGTCAAACTATATCCATGCACAAAATCGACCTCGTCTAGTTTTTATATATTGAAGGTTCAACAGGTGGAGGCATTATCATTGCGGAGGGGAAAAGTTCACCTTTGAAATGAACGAGACCTGAATCTCCATGAATGAGACATGAATCACCACTGAGTCTGACAATAGACTCCCAGTTGTCGCATTTCTTTTTGCCTTTTTTTTCCACACTTTTGTGTTTTCATTAGAGCGAGGAATGTACACAAAGAGTATGTCGACGGGTGATGAGGTCGTTTGCCGACACGAGCTTTTAAGGGATTAAAACTGGTGATTGCCACATTGTGTTCGGGACCTCATTTCGGAGTTTAGGGGGGAGGTGGGGACAGCACGCTCACATTTCTTATATAGGGCGGATTAGTGCCATTTGGGTTGTAATATGCGCCATGTTCTGCCTTTTGAATATCAACAGATTAAGTACTGTACATAATGGAATTGGAACATATTTAATCTGCTTAATTTATAGCCAAGGTCGATAAATATTCGATTCAATCTCAGACTTAATAAAAATTATTTCTCCTTACTTATTATTTTCCAGATATTTACATTTCAGAAATAATATTCACCAGCTCCAGGGCTCAAAATGTGTCAGATTTAGTAACTAAATCATGACTTTAGACGATGCAATGGGTACAACGAAGTTGGTATGTTTCTTCCTATAAATGACCGTGAGGCGATAAAGGGGCATAGCAGGGTTAATCTGACGAAGCTAAATGAACTCGGCTTTGCTCATTGTCCAAATTGATTAATCAACGCGGCTTTCCTCGCTTGCCAAATCCGAATATCTAAAAAGACAGAACTATTCTATTGAAATCTCTATTAAATACTATTTCTCTGGATAGAGCCATTTATGTAGCCTACATACCACAATGTGTTTTGTTTGTATATGTATTTTTCAATAGCGCTCAATATATATGTTTTATAATACTTCCATCCATATTTTCTAAATAACAATATAGTTTTGATCGAAATTCGTAGGCTGCAGTTGAATTCAAATGTTTACATCCAGACTTGACGAATGGAGTAAACAAAGATGCTAATCGATAACATAAACATTCCTCCGTTTGGTCTTCATTACCCATGACATTCATGTTATCTTAATCTGTCTACTACTAATCGATTTTATTCAGTTTAGGAAGGATCTTTAGCAATTATAAGGTTTCGAACTATCTCAATTAACCCTTTAAACTACCACAGATCCTTCCTATGCTTCATAAAATAGTCTAAATAAACAAAAATACAATATAACAAACGTCACTGGTACAGAAAGGGTTAAGGTTTTGGCTCCTACATTTCCATCAAAGTTGAGGGCGATGATCGTAACCCCTTCAGCACCAAGGCGCCTGTTTACCTTTGATTCTGGCTACAATTCGATGATTTCTATCTATCTATCTATTGCCTGACGCCGTGATCCCCGAAGGGGTGGCCACGAACGAACCGCCCCCATGCACCTCTGTCCCCAGTCAGTCGACGCCCCTCCCCCCAACCAGCACCACCTTCGTTCATGTACTTCCTCACTCCATCCTTCCACCTCATATTCGGTCTACCTCTCCCCCTCTGTCCCTCCACCTCGCTCTCATACACCCTCTTAGTCATTCTCTCGCTTTCCATACGTTCCATATGGCCGAACCATCTCAAGTTGTTCCTTTTCACACTTTCCAGCACATCTACCTCCACACCACACCTCCTTCTTACTTCCTCATTAGTCTGTCTATCCCTCCATGTAACTCCGCACGCACTCCTTAAGTAATTAAGATGATTTAATGCAGTTTAAGAAGAACCTATGTTACTAAGAGAGGTTATTGAGATCGTATATACCCATTTGAGTTGTATCGGTAGATTATAAACTACAACAAATCATCTAATGGCAACCAGAATATGAAGACAATTACGTAATAAAGGTGAAGGGGTTAAATTCGCCTGTAAGAGCTTGATCGTGGGTGAGATGTGTTTATTATGTGTTCCAAAACTTGTATATGATACATTTCAGGGGGTTTTCTAATCACCAATAATATGTAAGCAATTCAATAGGATAAACGCAAACTCCATACCACACAGTCTAGATAATTGAAACCTATTGTGTATAGCAGATAATCTTACGGAGATTGTGTAATATAATTTAATTATATACTCTACTGTTTTGAGTGAGAAACCTTTAACGCATCATTTTATTCTTAACTGTTTAAGTGTCTGCAACTCTAAAATATACATCATAATAAAATATGATAATACGTTACAACTCCAATAAGAGCTTCAAGGTGTAGTCCAATGAATGAAGGAACACTTGTCTTTTCTAGAATTACAATTATTACACATACAGTACGTGTACAATATTTAATTATTATTCCAATTTCCTGCTAAGGAGAACGAGTCAGTAATGAAGTAAAGAATAATTGCAATTTTTGTTTCTCAAAAGTTATGTAAACAGATCAGCTTAACTCGCTTGTGATAGAGAGTGTATGTATCAAGTTTGATTTGTTTTAATCAAATATTTAGCGTAGTGTTAAGGATTTTTAAAAGGTAAACATACAAATATTACAAATGTGGGTAAGAGTTGTGTTATTGGGCGTACCACTAACGACATACAGCTTAACTCCTCTCTAAAACATTAACCCTAACCTAACCTAGTATTCAAGTAATAATGAGAATACTAGGTTAGGTTAAGTTTTTTAGTTAGGTTAATTATTTATAGATGATTTATGTTTTATGTCGGTAGTAGTACGCCCGATAACACAACTCTTACCCAAATGTGTTAGTTGAAAATAAGCTTACTTAAAGCACAGACGATAATTACGTTGTTGAGACGAAAGCATACTTGTGAATGAGATGAAAATGAGAAAGTGGGGTTTGTGTGTGTGTCTATGTGTACGTATATATATTTTGTTTAATTAATCCCCATTTTATGTAGATCCTGTCTTTTATAACCAGATTTAACATCAGCCAAACCTTTTCCAATACCTAACCTACTCTAATCGAACTTACTTCATGTTGGGAGATATGCTCGGAAACCTAGAAAGGTGCAGTGATGCACATTGTACGAAAGGTGTAATATTGTTAGGGAAATAATTGGTGTTATATGGAAAAATATTAGCAGAAAAGGATTGAGATATTTGAAATATAATGTTTGGAATCTGTGTAAACAACACATGAAATTTAATAAATAAAGAATAACAAATATTTTATATGTGAGCACCGAGTACAATGACTGTAAGAAGAAATATTAATGGAAGTAGTTACAAAAATAGATGTATATATAGATTGGGGTTGACAGGAAATCAAGCTAAAGATGGCCAAAGATGAAGTGAAATGGAAGGTTTTGAACTTTGAACCAGAGGTTCCTGAACAACCAAGAGAGAGAATTATGGCTGTACGATATTGAAAGATGGTCGTCATCGACATTAACTCACATTAACTCGCAAACCAGATTTAGCTCAGATACGTCATCCTCTGGGTTCTGATGAGCCGGTGTAGTGTACTATTCTTCCCCGTGCAATTGTGACAGGTTAAAGCAGAACATATGCCTATCATTTGAACCAAAATCAGTTAAATCACGACTGTATTTCGATATATTTGTACTTAATGTTATTGTATTAGGTTAAGTTGGTTAGGTTCAGTTAGTAAATGCAATAACATTAAGTAAAAATCCACCGAAATAGAATCGTGGTTAGAGGTAATGTCAAGGTATAGCGGCTGTGGCCATGGCGCCCCGGGAGCCATTGCCTTCTATAAGTAATTCTATTTTATCCCACCAAATTATTGATATTTATAGTTGAAATGACGGGGCTGAACAGCCTTCCTAAGACCAACACCAGAATTGCCAGTATCCAGGACAGCAAGAGAAACCGAAGAAGACATCAACAGGAGAAGTGGAGAGAAGATAGAAACCAACTAGCTTCCCAGACTTTAATCCATACAAGCTTAAATTAGTCTACCCCTTCATCCGGATATGCCCATGCTCTAAATTACAGAGAACTAGGCCAGCCTCCCCTAGAAAGGAGTTCGAGCCCAGGCCACTCACAGGAGCCCCAGCTCCTCCAATGGCAGAGGCCGAGACAAAAGCTCACGACCTATCAACAGCTCCAGCCTGACTTGCAATACAGTGAGGCCCTGTTTATGCAAGTTAAGCACCATGAACCTGGCCAATATCGCTACAAATGGGAATCTCAGGAACCCCCATGCAGTACCTCTCGGGAGAACTGGGAATAACGCAGACACAGTGAATACTACAAAAGATCTGACCGACAGAGTAAGAAAAAACAAATTACCAGATGATCAGACAAACATCCATTACATCACCAAAAGGCCCTCTAAAAATAGAGGACTACTATTAAAAGATCAAGAATCTCCATATGTATAAACCTATAACTACCATGTATTTTTAGATTACGAATTACCTTCACTATAACCAAAACAACGATATCCACATATCCTTTTTAAATTGAATTACCACAAGTTGAACATGCAAAATAACCTGAACATAGCCTTACCAAAACTGAAGGAAAGCAAGCAACAATACCCTCTACTATATTCTCCTGGTAAATCCGGAAGGGAATTCATGTAAGGTATTACCGCCTCACCGACGCCCCAGCCAAACACGTTTGCCATTCACTTTTGGTAAAGCTAAAAGATGATACAACGCAAAGTGTTATAGCTCTACGAACGTCACGCCAGGATGCGCCTTCACCTTCCCCTGAGAAAGGCAGTTCCTCTCGACGTCCAGCCCTGCAGAACCACGAGTCCACGTCGACCAGACTTCCACTAAAGGCTATTTACACTCCTTACCGTAAGTGTCTCTGAGTGCATTACATTGTGGTTATTAATGTGAAGGCAAGGTAAAATATGCGAATATTCTAGTACTAATTTATCATAGATCTGTGCCCAAGATTTATCTTTAATCTGTATTAATCCTTCAGAAACTAATATATTGATACGTGACATACCCATATTGATACGTGTTATTTAGTACGAATACTCTCAGATTTTCCTCTATTGTGTCTATTATTCTTTGTATAAGTTAAGTCGAAGTATATAACGTGAATTAATTCCCTTCCTAAATCATGCATCTACCCAGAACCTACGCCCAATTTTATAATATTTTTAATCCCTTAATCAGCCCTCAGGATAAATTAAAATAACTCTTTTTCTTACTTCGAAGGTTAAAGATACCCCTTTATTGTTGAATTAATATTGATTCATTATCAAGTTATCCAGTCTATACGTTCTTGTGAATAATCTATTTATATACGTTATTCAGGTCATATAAATTCTTTCCACCCCGTCTAGGAATTCCGATTGTGTTTCAGTGATCGTTTTAACTTATTAATCAATCTTATATATAGATTCGTTGTTTATATCGGCAATACATATATTATAATCTTGTATGAATTAGAATACAACGTTATAGATACTTCTACAGATACTTCTCTCCCTCCCTCTTCTAAAATAAGTCTCTCTACCTAAGTCCCTAAGTTAACATTGCATTAAAACAAACAGTTATTAACCCCACCGCAGTCTAGCTGATAGACAAGCTAGACCTACCTGTGCTCAACTCACCTGAGTGCAGTATTCTTTTGTTGTCACCCGCGCACCCTACCCCGCGCGGCTGAACGATAAGTCAGAAGTCTTCGTGCCTGAGTCAAAATACTTCATGCGCGGTTGAACTAAATATTACCACGTCTCTCGTATCTTTGTCAAAATACTTCGCGTTAGATACTCGACTCTTCATAGATATTATTATCAAGGATTTATTCTATGTACAGTATATTATGTATCTGTGTACCTTTGCATATTCCCATTTCATTATGTCTATGTTATAATGATAAGTAATGTTTCATTAGAGAGCCCATTGGTCTCTATTACCACTGCTTCTACTTACTCACTAGTACCTATAGTAGTTGAGTATAGTATATTTGCTGTATATTCCTATGCCATTAAATAAAGAAGAGTGTAAATTATCCTGTGTGTTCATTGTGTTTATGGTTGCCTAATTGAGTACATAATAATCAAATACACTACGTTAGATGTGTTCCTGTTGAGAAATATTCCAAATCTAAATATCCACAACATGGATTAATAATAGATAATACCGAAGCCTGTTGGATTACAACCCGGCATAACAATAGTTATTTTCTGCATTAGTATTATTATAAGTAGTGGTAGGTTAGGCTCGCTAACGATATATCGAAATACAGTAGTAATTTAACTGATTTTTGTTCAAATGATAGGCATATGGGCTGTTTTAACCTGTCACAATTGCACGGGGAAGAATAATACGTCACACCGGGTGGACCAGGTTGCCACTAGTCTTGCATATGAAGACAGGGTGGGGTAGAGGGAGGAGATTGTACGCTTCTCATCACAGTCGCTCGAGGATGTCCATCTCAGCAATGGTGACTTGGCGCCAGGATTGAAAGCAACGGGAAGCCTCCTCCTACGTCTGTGTTTCAATTCCAGTCCTGTGCAATGTATACTTCAGCTGTCTTTGAATCACCGTAGATGTGTCTGAAAAGTCTCATTCCAGATACCATCTCACCGAAGTGGATTGCACGAGGGAGTAATTATTGTTTTTGTTTTTCTATTTTCCAACTACTCCCTCTTGGGCATAGACTGAGAGCCTGTACACACCACAGTTGAACACGGTGAGGCCCGTGAGGTCTTGTTCCAGTCTAGGAATTAAACATGCGAAGCACGCATTCATGGCTCAAAGCAACCCCATCTCTGGAGCTGCTTCGCCTCTGCGCTTCACCATCTCATCCCCCAGCCTCGGACCCTCACTCTCAGAACGCCACCTATTGAGCAATTAACTCACTAGGCATTGCCCCCCTGTAGTATATTTTGAATATGGGAATATTCATAGAATGGTATTTAATCAGGGAACAATGAGGGTATATTTTTTGTTTTTGGGGGGGGGGGGGGGATTTCAGTGTGGTGTGGTAATGCACTGGAACTAGTAATCCATCCAAATAATATCTACCCATGACATATTGGGATTCAAACCCTAGTTCATCAGATTACCAGTCGAGTAGCAAGACCACTCCGCCACACCTCCCCTTCACAATATGACCAGACCCTATCAGGTTATCTTTAACCCTTCCTACCCGGGCTGCCTTAGGTAAGGACAGTGCGGCTGAAGGGCCGCTACCCGGTATGCCTTACCTAAGGCATTTGCTTGAAAGTGTGCTTTAAATTTCGCGCAGGCAAATTTTACTTTGCGGGGTGATCGTAGTGCCACCAAGCCTCAACTACCACGCTTATCAGTTCCTACGTTTCCGCCATTGAGAGCTACAGCAAAAAAATGAATTCCGACCTTCCCCTTTGCCTGCCCGTACGCCCTTGAAAGTGGGTAAATACTTCTATAAACAGTCTTTAGTGAAAAGTGCAGCCAAGAAAGCACGCAGGGAGGCAGAAAAAGTGAGGGAAGGTGTAGATAGTGAGAGTGACGCCGACCCAGGCCTAGCATCCACCCGCATTCCTTTGTCCCAACGCCTTGACCCGGGACGCCGGGAGGGCCACCCACAGCCCTCGGCTTCATCTGTCCCTCAGGATGACCAAAGGGCCTCTACAAGTGCGTCATTGGCCTCCCACAGTGTGCTACCACAGGCCCCGCATCGTAGGTCATTATTTCCTGCGGAAAAGCCCACGGCTAGCCGCAAAAGGAGCCCAACTCCCGAGGCCGAGGCTCCCATTGCTCAACCTCCCGCAGCCCCACGCCGCCGACGCCCGGTCTATTCTTCACCAGAGTTGACTCCTGAAGAGGTTGCTGACGACCCCAACATTGCCCCAGATGACCTGACGTCGCCTGAGGAAGAGGAAAACGAAGAGGAAGAGGAAGAGGAAGAGGAAGTCCCGACAAGAAGAGTCAAAGGACCTCGAGGTCGTGGACGTGGTCAGCCTGCCGACGCCGCTGCCCCTGGGCCTGGGCCTGGGCGTGGGCGTGCAGGGCATCCGCGTGGCCAAGGGCGTGTGCCAGGGCGTCCAGGGCGTGTGCCTGCTGCAGCTCCACGTCCTCGTCCTCGACCTGCTGAAATGTTTGTGTGGTCAGATGGGGCGGATTTTGTGCCAGATTTTCCTGCCCTTGACGAGGTACAACAGGGTTCTGGGGTGTCACCAGCATATCCCTGTGGCCCAAATGCCACCCCCAGTGAACTTTTCTGTGGCTTCTACGACAATGAAGTCATGGAATACCTTGTCAAAGAGACAAATCACCAATAGGCTATCTGTTCAAACTTTCTTGGCAGGAAGACAAGTGCAAAGATGGTGGCATGGAGAGCTCTCACTGTGGCAGAATTATATGTGTTCTTGGCACTCACAATGCTGATGACACACATAAAGAAGCACGTTCTGGCCGACTACTGGATAACTGGCGACCTCACAACGACTCCAGCATTTGGCAAATTCATGTCAAGGGATAGGTACTTCGACATCCTCTCATATTTCCACCTGACAAATAACATGCATGTCCACGAGCCCGACACACTCTGGAAGATCAGGCAACTGTATGACATGATACGTCATCGGTTTTCCACCTACCTGATTCCATTCAGAAGCTGTGCATCGACGAGTCTCTGGTCCTGTTCCGTGGTAGGCTGCACTTCCGACAGTATATCCCGTCAAAGAGACACCGCTTCGGCATCAAGCTCTTCGTCCTCTGCGACTGCAAGACGGGATATGTGCTCGACTTTATAGTCTACAGCGGCAAGGGTGGTGAGGTGGAGATTGACCCCCTCATTGGTTTTGGCGGCGCTGTGGTAAAGAGGATGATGGAGAGGTACTTCCATGACAACCACGTCCTCTATACCGACAATTATTAACACGTCGCCTATCCTCGCCAAGTACCTCCATGACCGCAAGACCGGAAACTGTCGGCACAGTGAAGGGGAAGAGGAAGGGCATGCCAGCCTACCCAACCAAAACTAAGAAGACGGACATCTTCCATAAGAAGAGTGGCCCCATCCTCTCCATCCACTGGCATGACCAGCGCAAGGTCAACCTCCTCACCACATGCCACAAAGCAGAGATGGTCCCCACAGGGAAGGTGGACCGAAAAACGAAGAACCCAAATCACAAAACCAGCTGCTGTTCTGGACTATAACCTGAACATGCGCCTCGTCGACAAGTCCGACATGCAGATGGGCTTCATAGACTGCCTGCGAACATCTTGCAGGTGGTACAAGAAGTTTGTCCTGCATACAGTAGATATGTCTGTCCTCAACGCGTACAACATCTACCGTTTGAGGTGTCCAGTCATTAAGTACAAGAGCCTGCGGACCTTCCAAAAGCAGCTGATACATGAACTCCTGGTAAAACATGCGGGTACACCAGGGAGGCCACTACAAGGACCAGGCATGATGGACAGAATAGGGTGTTCCGAGTTCTTCAGAAAGCACCAGCTCGTCGCCCTTCCTTTACAGGGTCCTAACAGCCGAATAAGGATGCAGAAGAGGTGCTATGTGTGCACCCGCACAACTCGACGACCAAGCAAACCCACAAAAACCACTTGGCAATGCCTCGAGTGTCAGGTGGGACTGTGTGCTGGGACCTGCTTCAATGATTTCCACACTCTGGCAAACTATTGAAGTGTAAGTGACAGTGATAGTGACACTCAATAATAATAATAATAATATAACTAAGTATAAGTGAAAGAGACACATAAGTAATAATAAGTGGCCTTCAGAACAATATGAACAAGTGAAAGTGACACTAAAATATATATTCCTAACAATAAAGAAGTGAAAATTACACTATCAATTACCATAGTCCAGTATAAATAATCATAACTACTATAATAATAACAATCAAATTAAGTATAAGTGACAGAGACACAAATTACTTCAGAAAAATAACTGTATTGAGTGAAAAGATCATAATAACAATAATATATGGCATAATAAACAATAAAACACTAAAAATCGCTTCCTGCCATAATTCAAGGTAGAGCGACGAGTCAAAAACGTTCGTCGTAGCCTGGGCCGTGGTTGAGTGTTCGGACACGGCGAGGTAAATACGCGGCAAAAGTTACCTCCACTTCCATCACCATAACTCCTGAACTACTTGAGCTAGAAAGCTCTACTTAAGCCATTCTACGCGGAAAGGTAAGGCGCCCATTTTGACATAAGTTTGATTAATGTAGGTAGTATAATAAGCGATAGTAGCCTTAGTTTACTTTTGTTGTGTTTTCAGCCAGATCGCCCGGATACAGCCTCCGTCATTAAGAAAGGCTGCCCGGGTAGGAAGGGTTAATGCTTGCTGTGGAGTAGATGAGAGCATTCAATAGTCGTACACAGGATGCCTGGCATCGATCCCCCACTAGGCGAGTTGTTATTTGACACTAACCCTCATGGCTTATCATCCCCTCTATGCATTGGTAGACATCAGAGGTGCAGTAGATCAGTGCTATATTAATGCTAGCACCTAACCAGCATGATCGAGCAGATAACACTGGTTTCAGACAACATATACATTTACAGTCATTCTAACATTTTGATAACATTTCACATGCACCTCACATGCTGTACACAGCAATAGGCTTGCAACCCCCCCCCCCCCCCGATAAAAGCTAGAGAATTAAGCGAAGTGATATTATGGAGGTCAGTCATTCGTGGCCTCCCACTCGGTGATGAAGGCATCTGGCAATATGAATTAATATATATATATATATATTTTGTTTTTCTTCTATGTGAGTGAGGGAGACAAAAGGCAGAACTGCCTTTATCGAGGGCCTCCCCCAGAGTTGAAAGAGTGACAGGGCCAATCTCAAGGGACGTTCGAGCCAAAATGCCTGGACACACAGAGTTTGAAGCAATTTAAGTCATAGGAAGAGGGAAAGACTGATTCTGGGAGAGAGTTCCAGAGCTCAGCAGTTGAATAGAAGAAAGTCTGAGAATAACGTTTCACTCTTGGGTTGGAGAGTTGCACAGAGTAGGGGTGGGATTGTGTTGCAAGACGGGTACTACATACCCTACGTAGAGGAGGTGGTATACACTAGGAAAGCTCTGAGGAACATTGATTATTATAATAGCGATAAAATAGCGAGAGAGATGCAACATTGCGACAAAGAGAGAGAGATTGCAGAGAGTTGGTGAGTGGGTTTGAGTTAATGATACGAAAGGCTTTCCTTTCTACTTTGTCTAAGAATGTGGTGTGAGAGGATCCTCCCCACACATGTGAACAATACTCAATACAAGGACACACTGTGCCCCTGTACAGAGCAAGAAGCTGTGCAGGGGTAAAGAACCCCTTGAAGCGGTTGAGTACACCCAGCTTCTGGGAGGCTGCCTTAGCAAGACTGGTAATATGGTCCTTTCAAGTAAGATCAGAAGAAAAAGAGACACCGAGAATATTGAGAGAAGACGAGGGATTGATTTTTGTATTGTTGAAGCGTAAGGGATAGTCCTCTGGGAGTTCTGAATGGGTAGTAAGATGAAGAAATTTGGTTTTGGAAGCATTAAAGGTAACAAGGTTTTCTCTGCTCCAACTGGAAATAGTAGTTAGATCTGAAGATAAGTGCTGCATGGCTTCATTACGTTTGGTTTTGAGGGATTGCTGGCTGGGGCGTTCAGGAAAACTAATTAAATAGTGTATAGGCCCAGCTCACTAATACCGTGAGGGCCGACCTCACCAAAACGGTCAGAGGTCAGTAAACGGGGTCTGCAGAGCGCCGTTTGGCCAACACCGGCAGATCCCCCTCACACCCAACCCATCTCGCCCATATGCCTATCTAAATTTATCTAAAGCTCTCTATCATTCTTGATCACACTATAGCACTTGGTAGCCTATTCCACCTATCTAAAACTCTGTTACCAAACCAATAGTTCCCTTTATCTTTTCTGAAACGAAATTTATCTAATTTGAAACCATTTGTTCGAGTTCTTTCGCAATTACTGAGCTTTAGTACATCGATTCTGTCATGTCCCCTTTATTAATCCCACTAATTCACTTGAACACTTCTATCATATATCCCCTCTAACTCTGCGTCTCTTTAACGAATGTAAGCCTAATTTCTTCACCCTTTCTTCATATGGAAGATTTCTAATATTATGGATCATTGTTGTCATTCTACGTTGTACTCTCCAAGGAATCCACGTCCATTTTGTAATAAGGACACCAACATTGAACAGCATAATCCATGGGGTCTCACTAATGACAAGTAAAGTTTTAAAGTAACATCAGAAGTTCTGTTACTCACACTCCTAGAGATTAACCCGAGAATCCTGTTTGCCTTGTTACGAACGCTTATACACTGTTTTGTAGGCTTCAAATCATTGCTGGCAAAGACACCTAGATCTTTCTCAGAGTGTGAGTTTTCTAATTCCATACTAGCTAGTTTATATTTTACGATTGTAATTATCTTCCTTATCTTCAATACCTAGCATTTGCCAATGTTAAATTTCATCTGTCAATTTACTGACCATTCGTGTAAGGTATCTAGATCCCTTTGGAGGCACTCTATGTCGCTATTCGAATCTATTGCTCTCCCCATTTTGGTATCGTCTGCGAATTTACTTATCCTACTAGTTACACCCAAATCAAGGTCATGTACCGGTATATAACAAACAACTGAGGACCCAATACAGATCCCTAGGGGACACCACTTTTGACTGCTCCCCACTCTGACTTAGTACCATTTATGCTGACTCCCTGTTTCCTACCAATTAGCCATGACCAAATCCATCCCAACAACGACCCACCTATTCCATGCGCCTCAACTTTTCTCATCAATCTCTCACGATGGACACTGTCGAAAGCTTTACTGATATCTAAATATATTATATCATATGACTTGTCATTATCTACTGCTTCATATACCTCTGAGAAAAAGCTAAGCAAATTTGTAAGTCAAGAACGTCCCTGAGTGAATCCATGATTAGAAGAATTGATTAAGTTAAATGTTTCTAAGTGGTTTCTAATTTTCCTAGCAATAATTGACTCTAGTAGCTTTCCTATGATTGATGTGAGACTAATGGGACGTTAATTGGATGTTATTGATTTATCACCTTTTTGAAGATCGGAACTACATTTGCAAGCTTCCTAGCTGCTGGAACTAAGCTTGTTTCTAATGACTTGTTAAATAGAAATGTTAATGGATAACTTAACTAATCTCTTCATTCTTTTAATACTCTAGCATATACCTCATCAGGACCAGGCAATTTCTGAGGTTTCAGTTTGTCAATTTCCTTAACCTCTCCGCGGTGCACAGGGGGTTTTCTACAGGGTAAGACTGTGCGCACCTATGATGATTTTGGGACCTATTGCCAATTTCGATAAAAAGTACATCATCGTGTAGGGAATGTTTGCGTGCATCGGCCCATATATATTTGACCCCCCAAAAAATTAATGGGGGGGGTGGGGGAACGGTCCGTAGTTGAAAAATTTGGAGCGAATGGCACCGCGCGGCTAGATTGTCATCGAGCGGCGAGATTTCCCTGCCGAATTTTCACGCGCCCAGGGGATAGAAGGAGAGGGAGGAGGGGGTGGGTTACCGTGTATTATCACGTATATCTCCTTTTTTGAGCCCTTTTAGGCTATGTAGAGTATGTATACGTGTAGGCCACCCATATACCAATGAATATGCCTCATAGTGACCAAAAATTGCAATATAAGGGAATTATAAAAGAATTTTTAGGCGGGAATGAAGATGTGTTGGAGGTTTGGCGGCAATTTATGAGCTGAGAGTGTGGTTTACGCCATACATATCACTTATATCTTGTACGTAGAGCACTGTCATGCTATAATACAGACTTGTACGTATGTATACGTGCCATATATCAAAATATATACCGCATATAGACCAATTCATGCGATATTTACGCACATTATCAATGAGTTTCTATGCGTGAACCAAGGTGTGAGTGAGTTGTGCTGGGAATGAAAGGGGGAGAGAGTGTGTTACGCCATAAATATCACATAAATCTTGTATTTAGAGCACTGTCATGCTATAATAAAGACGTGTACGTATGTAGGCGTCCCACATAACAAGGAATATACCGCATATAGCCCAATTGATGCGATATTTACGCAAATTGTGAATGTGTTTCTAGCAGACGGAAGCCTGAAAGGGTGGGTGGGGGTGGCTGGGTAGGAGGGAGGCTAGCAGGGAGGGAGTGATGAGTGAGTGAGTGAGTGAGTCGTGAGAGAAGGAAGGCAGGCAGATCTCTAGATAGATAGCCAGCTGTGTGACAATTGTGGAGGCGCCCGAGGCGTATTGATGTCTTGGGATTTTGAACCTTATGTCTACCAGGTGTCTGGTGTTCGTTGCCACCAAGAGTTCTACAATAACATGAGTCAGGAATGGAGAGAGAGAGAGAGAAACTGAGACATGCGTATGTCGTACGTATAAATGGACTTCAGAATTGCATTTTTATGCAAGCAGACATTGCATTTTAGACACATGTGAAGTACCACAGAAACATGTAGGCCATTGACTGTAAATAAAGTACTATATTATAGACCACCAGCGACGGTGGTCAGTAAACACAGGCAGATTGCCTTTTGTGATAAAGGGCTAAATATAGAATGGTGTCCCCTTACACTTGCGAAAGGGTAGATTGCCACCAGAGAAACGTATACTTATTTATTTCCAAGTAATATGCAATCTAAATGTATATTCGAGACCTACTACAATTATTTGTATGACAGTCCATGACTATGTATAATCCAATATTTATTAGTGGCCCCTCCATCATTGACGAACATGCCTATTACATAAGGCATCCTCTTCAAACACTAATCCGCCGTAGTTTGAATCTACCGCACAGAGCATTTAAAAACTGAGGAGCCTTCATCATGAGCGCACGCGACCTCACTCATGGCTTCAGTCATTATGAATTGGGTTCTCACTACGAAAAAACTTCATAAAAAATAA